>QXEO01000320.1:2008132-2225892 GCA_007115705.1 Dactylis glomerata | reverse complement strand
CAAGAATTTAAGGATTGCCTTGTACTCACTTACAGTGTTGCCGAGCAGCTCCAGGTCGCTCATGGCGTTCGTCAGGCGAATCGAGAAATCCTCGATCGTTTCGCCGGGCTGAAACCGCATGGCGTCCCACTCGCGCCGGCGTGTCTGCGCCTTTGCCTCGCGCACATGCTCACAGCCCATCCGCATGGTCTTGACGGTGTCCCATGCTTCCTTGGCGATGTCCTTGTTGGCCAGGGTGCGCACCAGCTCAGGTGGGACGGCGCGTAGCAGTGCGGCCAACGCCGTCCGATCCTCCCGATCGTCGTTGACGTCGTCGTACTCCACCGCCTCCCACAGGCCTTGCGCCTGCAACTGCACCCGCATCACCGTCGCCCACTCGGCATAGTTCGAGCGGGTGAGTGTCGGGTATTGGGTAGAGCCAGAGCCCTCCCTCACGACACGTTCGCGGATCACGAGCTCACCGCTGCCGCGGCGCATAGAACTGCGCCCGCGCTCTCGAACCGGCGAGGGAGAAGGGCGCCGTGTTGCGACGGGCGGCGGCGTCACCGTGGCCGCCCCGCCTTCCTTCTGCTTCCCCGCTCCGTCCGACGAAGCTGTGGCGTCGGCGGGTCTCTTCGACATCTCGCTCTGATACCAATTGATGTTGCAACCTCTCACACTCACTCACTTCTGGTGGATTAGATCACGATGAACATGAACGAGAGAGACACAGGACACAAGAGTTTGCGCTGCGTGCAACTGTCTGCAGCTTTTCTGGGTTTCTATTTATTCACGGATTACAACTGATCGCATGAAATAAGGATCACGAGCAAGAATAGCGGAGCTGCCATCCCAGCCCCTCTCGCCCACGTCCTTGATTGGGCGCCCGGAGATCATGGCGTCGTGCCATCCCACGACAGATTCAATGGGTGCCCCTAACTAACAGCTAGACTAAGGACTAACTCGACCCATCAGTGTACAGGCACACATGACAGGTCCTGCTTATTTGCTAATCAAACATGACTTAGAAACTAGCCTAGATCAGAGCCGTTGCGCAGAACAGCCTGAACCCTACTGAAACTGTATGTGCAAGTGCAGGTGCAGAGTTTAGAACTACAGTCTACCTCAGTCTCAAGGTGTTGTGCATTCCTCAAGACAGAACTGCTATAATCTGTGCAGGATTATTCCCAGTTCTAGAGTGCCTTGCTCTCAGATCCCGTGATGATGATGTTACCACATGCATGGGGTTCAAGACAGGGGCTATGCCCAAGCTACAAAAGCTCATTCTAGGAATACATGATAGGTGGCGTGGTGGTGCTATGCCAGTCGGCATGGTGTGCCTGTTATCCCTTGAGCAAATCTATGCAGATAACATGTCGTCTGTCCATGACGGCCGTGATACTCCCTTCAGGAATGCAGCACAGGTGCACCCAAGATGCCCTTCTGTAACAATTTATTAGTCTTTTGATCGGCCTTCTCTGTAACTTAAATTGCCCCTTCGTTGTTTTAAGTCTTTTTGTCATTATTTCGCGTATTCACCGTGTAAGAGCTTTGTTAGTTAATTGCTCAGCTTGGCTACCAGAATATACTTCTTCCACGATCTGATTGGGAATATGTAAATGCAAGTGAACTTGGTTAAAACTTGTAATCACACATGCCACGGGTTATTATTGACCTTCTTGCTCGGTTTTTTTCGATATAAAGAGCATATATTAATATCGCGGAGATACCAATTACTCGGTTTATCTTCGGTAGTTGTTGTTGGTCCATCCAGAAGGCGGAAAATGACAATTGTGATGTTAACCTGTCATCATTTCCAACTTATCTGAGAAGCTTTCTTGATCTTGGAATTTTCTCTCTGTGCAGCAGACCCTGACCTCGGTTGTCAAAACGAAAGGATGCTAATCACTTTCGTTTCATTTTCCGAAATTAGGATGCCAAGACAGCCCAGCAATCTTTACGTTTTTTCCAAGCTGAATTTTCAAGATGCATAGTTGACTCGGCCGCCTCGAGTATCCGCCCTCAAATCCCCATATTTACCCGGCCTCTCCGCCATGACCAGCCACAAGCCCATAACTGCAAGTGCATCCCCTCTACCACTGTGCGCGTGTCCACCTCCGGCCGCGGATCCTCCTCCCGGATCCCGACCACAGCGCCAGGCATCACGGGCAGCCGCCGTCTCCCCGTCTTGAGCTCCACCCCGCCCGTCCGGCAACACTGCACCGCATCGCCATGACACGCTCGCCTACAGCAATCGAGCGTAGCTGTTGAGCCGACAGCAGGAGGAGAGGAGGCCCGGATCGAGATGTCTGCACCAATAGTCAGCGTCACCATGGGGGTGATGAACCCCCTCATCGGCAAGCTCGCCGTGCTGGTGGGCGACGAGTACAAGAAGCTCACGGGAGTGAGGAGACATGCCTCGTTCCTCAAGGATGAGCTCAGCGCCATGAAAGCTCTCCTCGAGAAGCTTGAGCTGATGGACGACCTCGACCCCTTGGCCAAGAACTGGAGAGACCATGTCAGGGAGATGTCCTACGACATGGAGAATTGCATCGACGACTTCGTGCACGATCTTGGAGGTGACGATGTGAAAGCAGGGTTCATCAAGAAGACGGCTAAGCGTCTCAAGACGTTGCGGAAGCGTCATCGCATCGCTCAGCGGATGGAGGAGCTCAAGCTCCTTGCTCTGCAGGCAAACGAACGACGCATGAGGTACAATATTAATTTTCTTTTCAACATGAAATAGGAGCTCTTAGCTTCGAATTCAGTAAACATGAAACCGGTAAATATCAAGCTTTTATTGTTCTGATGCAAAGGTACAAGATTGATGATTGCATCAGTTCTACTTCTGGTAGTATTCCTGTGGATCCTCGTGTGTCGGCGATCTACAAGGAGGCAGCTGGACTTGTCGGTATTGACGGACCAAAGAAAGATCTTGCAAGTTGGTTGACAGATACCCAGAAAAAACTCAAGGTGGTGTCCATTGTGGGATTTGGAGGTCTCGGTAAGACTACACTTGCCAAACAAGTTTATGACGAGATCGGAGGACAATTCAGTTGTAAGGCATTTGTATCAGTTTCACAAAGACCTGATATGATACGCCTCCTTAGTGGCCTGCAATTGAAGCTTGGTCTGAAGAAGTCATCTCGCGATTGCGAGGTGCAAGACATCATTGGTTCTCTTAGAGAGCATCTCACACATGAGAGGTACTCATTATCTTCTAATTCTTCATTTTAGATCAAAGGCACACAGTTCTCGCTTTAAATTAATAAAGCCCCAATTGCGGCAATGGTAATAACAAGGTATACTAGGGAAACTAAATTACTATTACAAACATTTTTCTTCTAATTGTCACTTGTGCACATGACTGGTTAATTACTTATGAAAACAATGTTATATTACTAACATTCCTCTAAAAGCTTTTGTATGGGTTGGGGATATTTAAGTATCTTTACTAATGACAAATGTATGTTTATGCTTTTAATCTAAAGCCAAATCTTGTTGGGCTTTTTGGTCATTGAAAGGATGACCTCCAAACTAATGTTATATCCTTCTCATACATGACGGTTTAGAAATCATGCAGTTATATTTATGAGAGTGTATATAACTTGGTCGACTTAGGAATAGTTATTGCTCGGTGGACATTGGCAGATGTCTGATCAAGATCTTCTCAACCCTTTTGTACTTCCATGAATCTCTTGTTAGATTGCATGGTTCCGAGCAGTGACTTATAAATAGTAATTATACTATGTACTCTCACTCATTAACTAGATCTTTGTCTTTTTCTTAAAGAAAATTGGCGCTAAGACACCCATAATGGATTTTATTTTTTTCAAAGTTGTGTCTGTGGGGACTTGAACTTGTGCAGTTGGGTTGTACATCCACTCCAGCAGTCAAGTTAGCTAGGCTCACTTCTTAGCTAGATCTTATCTTGACATCAGATCAAACATTTATATGATTCAGAAGTGAAATAGGGGACAGTTAAATTCGTAAGATGACTATTGAAATCAAAGAATCATGTGTAATGAAAGACAAAGATGGATGACTAATTACTTAGTATCGTTTTGCAACAACTATAACAAACCAGCAACTAGTATTTAAACGGGATAATAGTTAGTAGCTACATCCCTAGATATCTCTTTGAAGGGGCGATGCGCACACATAGCCCTGATACCTCAAACATCTCGAAGCCCGGCGCTACCGCTGTGACATCTCGAGATCCGGCTCAGTCTTGCTGGAGTCAAAGAAGGTGAGAGGTGAAGAGGGGATTTTTTTGCAAGAAAATATGGATTATAATGAAATTGGGAATAGTTGGCATTATATAGCAAATCCTTACAAAAATGGCTCCAGCGGAATAAAAAAGGGTGTGACTATCATATGAGCTAAGTAAGAAATACCTGGATGAGAAAATATGCAAACTTGAAATTGGCATGTGAAGGAGCGAAAATTGTAGAATTGCCTCTATTTTAATCTCTATTGAGTATCCAACTGAGGGTTAATTAGCAGATCTATAACTAAAATTCTGTAGGCCATGGTAATCCCCTTTTCTAAAAATACTAAAATTATGAGACGCCATATTAGAGCGACATCGATGGATAAGATTAGTTTTATCAAAGAAACTTCTACTTATACATGTAGAAAATTTACGTGCTCATGCCATTATTTCTTAATATATAATAGAAAGTCATAGTCTTTTTATGTTCAAGCATTCTAAGATAAAGTACGGTGTATTTTTTTCACTGAGCTTTAAAGGATCGCACACAATTAACTTTATTTATGCTTGAATGCTATGTGAACATGCTAAATTAACCTAAGGAATATCTTTTTTGTGTGTGTTCATTACCAAGTTTCGGTTCTTTCATCTGCACCTTGTAATCATATAATGATTCAATTGTATCTAATATATGTGGAAAAAAAATCCACAGGTACTTTATTGTTGTTGATGACTTGTGGGATCAATCGATATGGAATATTTTGAGTTGTGCCTTTCCAGAAGTTGGTAATGGAAGTAGAGTAATAGTAACGACGCGAGTGGAGGATGTAGCAATTGGGGTGTGTTACAATGACCGTGAGTGTGTTTACAGAATGAAACCCCTGGAAGAACATGACTCGGGAATGTTATTTTTTAACAGAGTATTTGGGAGAGGGAATGGGTGCCCACCCGAATTTAAACAAGTTTCAGCTGAAATTTTGAAGAAGTGTGGAGGATTGCCACTTGCAATCATCACTATGGCTAGCCTATTAGCCAGTCGTCAAGCAAGATCAAAGAATGAGTGGGAGAGTATAAGAGATTCTTTGGGTGCAAAGTTTGCTAGAAATCCCACCTTGGAAGAGATGAGGAGTATACTTAACCTTAGCTACATGAATCTTCCTCTTCATCTCCGCCCATGTCTTTTGTACATTGGCATGTATCCAGAAGACCAGGAGATCAGGAGGGCTGATCTGGTTCGACAATGGGTAGCTGAAGGCATTGTTAGTTCTTCTCATGGATCAGATTTGGAGGATGTTGCGAGGAGTTATTTCAATGAACTTATTAATAGAAGTCTGATTCAGCCTGGAGAAACCATAAGCTATGAGGAGGTGGTGTCTTGCAGAGTACACGACATGATGCTTGATTTGATCCTAAGCAAGTGTGCAGAAGAGAATTTTATCAGTGTGGCATATAATTGTGACGATGTGGCAAGAATGCGTGGCTGCGAGTACAAGGTTCGTCGATTGTCCTTGAAATCAAGCGGCAATAGCGCAAAATCAGGGATCATTGATACTAGCATGTCACAAGTGCGCTCATTTGCACAGTTTGGAGAGCCGAAGTACCCAACTCCTCTTTTGCTTTTTAAGTACCTTCGGGTGCTGGTGTTTCAATTCTCAGGCCATCTGAATTCTCAAACCAGTATGAAAGTGGACCTTGCTCCTATTGGTCGATTATTTCAACTAAGGTATCTGAAGGTAACAGCGTTAGGTTGCGGGATAGATCTCCCAACTGAAATTCAAGGGCTTGTTCATTTGGAGACGCTGGCAATACATGGCCCCTCTTCACGAGCCGTTCCATCAGATATAGTTTCCTTGCCACGCTTATCATGCATGATTCTTCCAGGCGGTACAGGACTGCCTCACGGGATCGAGAACATGAAATCATTGTCTACTGTACATTGCCTTAATCTGGGGTGGAGCTCGCTAAACGATATTAGGGGCCTTGGTGAGCTGGCCAATCTAAAGGAATTGAGGCTCTCCAGGGGTCATAGTTATAAGTGGGGTGACAATGTGGTGGCACAGGTTGATGCTTTGGTCTCCTCAATTAGAAAGCTCCATGATCTCAGATTCCTCACCTGTGATTTCGTGACTTGTGACAACCAACTGTCCTCATTATCCAACCCTCCTCTCCATATGGAGCAACTTCATCTACCAAAATGGCTGTTGAAGAGAGTTCCTAAATGGATTGGTGATCTCCGTTGTCTCCGTGGTCTCTCCCTACGTGTTGAGCACTTGTCGACGGGCGAGGTTCATGCTGTTGGAAAACTGCCCTCCCTCGTCTGGTTCAGTCTCAAGGTGGGGTTTATTCCTGGAGACAGTACTGCTGTTATAATCTGCAGGGGATTATTCCCAGTTCTAGAGTACCTTGCTCTCCGCTCTTTTGAAGATGGTGATGGTACAGCATGCATGGAGTTCGAGGTAGGTGCTATGCCTAAGCTACGAAGGCTCCATTTAGGGTTGCGTGATGAGTGGAGTGGTGCTCCGCCAGTCGGCTTTGAGAACCTATCAGCCCTGGAGCAAATCCATGTAAATAACAGTTCGGACGTCCATAAGTACAGTGATGTAGAGGCGGCCTTCAGGAATGCCGCACAGGTGCACCCTAGACGTCCTTCCGTCACTCGGTCTTATAAGACAGTGAGGATGAGTATGCCTTGTTTTGACTTGTAACTTCAACCACCCTTCGCTATTTTACTTCTATTCATTCTTCCCAAGTTAAAAAGACCCGTCATTTTTTGCTTTTTCATTGTATTTATAACGAACATGCTTCGTTTATATAGCATATCCTGTAATAATTTATGATAGCATGGATCATAATTATCTGGTCAGATCTGAATCTTGGCTATCACAATAAAATTCTGCACGCATGATTTGAATGAACATACGTAATTTCTGCATCTTGTTGTGTATCTAGATGGCATGATCAGTTGGCAAGTGTTCGTTTGAAACCCAAACTTGGTGGGTATGCAATTCCTGCTTGCTGTGAGATGGTCTATGTTTGTGTGAGACGTGCTTATGTTAGCAAACAAAGACGCCCAAATATATCAGCAACTAAAGCTGAATTTTGCCATAGATCTCCCGCGTGTGTGATTGCATCGACATTTGATCAGTCAATTGCGTCATCTGTATTTGATTCATCCTCTGCAGCATCAAATCTTCTTTCATTCCAATAAATAATCATTCAGTTATATCGTCTATGTGAAGAACTGTGACTTGCTTCAGAAGACTTGAATATTCTCTAAGCTTCTATGGAACTGAAATCAAACTAAATAAGAGTTTTGTTTACAATCAAGCATACTACGTAATTCATAATGTCAGACATCGTCCTTGTTTTGTCACATCTGAATCTCTTGTACCGAAATAGTTCCTCCATGACCTGGATAGGAATGTGCAATTGATCTCTACATCCTGTTTTTTATATCCAGATGATCAGTTGGTTTAATGTTGAATTCTCGGTTGCATTTCTAGATCTTCTTTGCGTGCTTTCTAAGTGTTCCTTTCAAATATAGAATGCAATTGCTGGATAATACTTTCAAACGTAGAATGCAATTGATAGATAATACTGTGAGAGGTGCTCATGTTTGGAACTAAACAAAGACTTGTGTTCATTTTTGTAACTACAGCTGATGTGTGTAACATTGATGCTTGATTAATATTCTTATGTCCCGCAGTGTGACACACATGTTCATATTACAGAATATTCAAATCAACAACCTTTGAAATAAAACTTGGCTAACTTGTTACCTCAAAAAAAGAGCTTGGCTAACTTGTTATGTCTGTGTAGTTCTTAATACAGAACAGGTTCCAGATGGGGTGTACCAACATTCTGACGAGATAAGCAGGTGAGTTTGGCTGCTTTATTAACATTGATCGATGCACATTTCTGAATCAGAAGCACCACAACTTTGGTTCAAATCATTCAAATAGTAGAGTTACATGCATTTACTGCTAAAAATTACCTGCATGAAACACCAGCATTGAAGTTACACATTACAAGGTTCATCAAGAAGAAAGAAAAAAATTACCCCCCTGGATCATATGGGAACGAACACTAGCCCCATAATCCCTGTGCTCCCACATTACCATCTAGGATAGACGGGATCATGGAATGAGAATGAAATTCAAGCCAAGTCAGTTTTCCTTGGCAGCATGGCAGGGTGCCGCCACAGGACATCTACTTCGAGCATCAGATACAACTGCGGAAACGACATCGTGGAAGAATGAGAACACACTATGAAGACTGGTCCTTGGCGACCTCCTCACTTGGTCCGTCTCCAATCGTCGTTGTTCCGTCCAAAAAGCGGACGATGACAACCGTGATGTTGTCAGCACTCCCTCTTTGAGAAGCTTCTTGGAGCAGTCTCTTCGCTGCTTGCTCAGGATCTTCTATCGGCTTGACCATGGCAACAGCTTCCTGGAAAATAGAATGTTCAGGATAATCCAATGAGTACTACAGGACAATAGCAGCATATGAAGAAGAACTATAGTAAATATGCACTTACGTCATTAGTGACAACATCCCACAGTCCATCACTAGCAAGGATAAGGAATTCGAGTGAGCCGTCAACTACCTCCTCCTGTAAATAATAGTAAAAATCAGTGATGAGAATGCTTGACTTTATAAAAGGTTTAATCACCAGGTGTATTAGCTTTGAGCTCTCTTCTTAAGAATGGGGTGCCATTATCTTCCTTAAATGAAAACAACAAAGAAATTGGATAAAAAGCTACAGCAGATTGGTCAGTTAAAATTCTCTATAAGGAGGCTAACCGTTGACTTAGAAGGCTGATAGTTATGATGATGTAATGACTGCCATGAATATTATAGAAAACCTGCAAGTCTAGGTGCAAGTTGAAAACTAAGGAAGCAAAGAAAAGCCAAACCTTGATCTCTGGGTCAGCGACAACATACTGCTTTAAAAGTTTATCACCAAATGCTCGAGAAACAGCAAGAACACCACCAACACGCCACGTCCCTGCAAAAAAAGATCAGTAAAGAAACAGAATTAATACTAGTTATAAGCCCAAACTGAAGTAGAGAGCTCCAGAGGCCTCATGAAAGTACCAGCCCACATCACAAAACCTCCAGCTTCCTCAATTCGCTGTCTCTCATCTGTCTGGTCAGGTTTGTGATCCCTTGAAACCGCAATTGCTACAAAGTTGGAATGCAGCAAACATCATGAATTCATGATTGTCTAAAGCAAGTGAAATGAGACTAATGTGAGATCATGTTATGCACTTAAGTGCAACTGCCAGCCCCACATAGCCACAGAGAAAAACCACAACAATATGACCTTTCAGATGAAATCAAGAGCACAGGAAAAGTGCTATAGACACTGAACTTACCCTTCCCTCCTTTAGAGACAACAGCTCTAGAATCACCAACATTTGCAACAACCAAGCGACCACCCACTAGAATAGCTGTTGAGGCAGTTGAGCCAGCATCTCTGCTGTGGCTACTATCAGCTTTCAGAAACTCCGAATCAGTATGATTGAATGTTTCAGCTGCAGAAATGGAGCAGAGGAAATCATGATCACTCTCTACCGGTGTAGAAATACTTTGGTCCACAATAATTAATGCATGATAAACATACCAATTGCAGAATTTGTATCCGTCATGAATTTTGGATGCTTGATTAAATTGCTGAAAAGGTGTTTCTTCACATATTCAGCTGCTCGAGCTCCACCATGACCTATAGGAAAAGCCAAATATAGTAATTAGAAAAAATTGATCAAGGAGCTGCTAAAATATGGAAAACCTAAAAAACAATAAATGTTTTCTTTTCTGGCACTAGGTAACTCATACCATCAAACACCCCAAACAGCCCGACAGTCTCTCCATCAACATCATCGACTCTTGTCTCGTAGAAATCCTCCATTGATGCCCTTTTCCCAGGACAACTTGCATACCCAAAACTGAACCTGCCTTTTACACTGCAATGTCAAACGAGGAAAACTATCAGTTAACAGACAACACAAATCCACAGAACGCATTATACGGCATTTCATGCAAGATCAACTGTGGTATATATTTCTGGGCCACGGGCAATTCGAGCTCAACTTTTAACACTTGAAAACTGAGTAGTTCAAGGAAATGTTTGTCATCTTTTGATATCATCTTCACCACTTTTTCTTCGGAAGTTGTGCAAATAATCAGAGAAATTTATGTTTGGCGCTTTTTGAACCTTAATAACGCATACGGACAACTAACGGAGTATTTTACGTTACATGACAAAGAAACGCGCATAGAAATTGTTCGGCATGCCATGGATATTTTACGTTACATGAAAAATAATCACGCATAGAAATTGTTAGACATGCCATGGACTTGCGATTGCGCCACCGATTACTTGATGAATCTCTCTGGCATATTGCTCAGTGCAACGCCTTGGTGGTTTATTGAAGACCTTGTACACGAAAAACATGGTAATACTGATTTTAATACACCGGCCAAATCGGATGGAACTTTTTTCTTTCCCCAGATCCTCACGCCAGGACTTTCGTGTGATACATGAGTATATGACCCCTAAAATGGCGTTTGACCCCAAAACAATCAGACACGAAAAAATGGTCAGTCGGACAGATCCAATTGAAAGGCCGTATGTAACTCCCAACTCGCAGCCCGGAGATAATCGCCCATAACTCGGCAGCAAGACCACCGGGCAGAGGCCGCCTACCGCGGCACGGTCTCCCCGCAACATCTATACGGATCTCCCCTCCTCGTCACAAACAAACCGCGACGACCCGGAACGAGTCACATCAGGCAACTAGCACGGTAAGCAGTAGTACAGAGAAAAGCGCACCTGATCCCGCCGCCGGTGGCCGGCGAGCCGTCACTGCGGAACCCCATCGGCAGGGAGCACGCTTCGTCCGCCGACTCCTCCTCGCGACACCAGCAGCAGCTCGACGGCCCCGCGAGCAGGGACAGGGAGAGGAGCAGGAACGGCAGGTAGGAGGAGATGGAGAAGCGCGACGATGGCCCCGGCGACCTCTCGCGCATGAGAGGGCGGAGAGAGATCGGGATGGGGGGCAGAGAGAGGATGGGAGGAAAGGGAGGAAGGAGAGAGGAAAGGGGAGGGAGTGGATGAGAAGGAAGGGCGCGTGGGTGACGTGGCGGGGATGGAGGGGAGGGGAGGAGACCCCGTGCCCAGTCAACGCCTCGCTTCTATTATTGCGTGCACACCTCACCTCTCTCTATTCCACCTTTTCGGTTTTCTTTTCTGCCATTATTTTGTGCCATTCCTTGCTCGAATTATTATTTTTGTCACATGTATGCTGGTATTTTGATGTATTATACTTTTAGACTAGATATTTTTCTCCGGAGGGAACGAGATATTTTTAGCAAATTATAGTTACTACAACCGATATATAAGGGCAACGGGCCGACTCGTCTGATTCAGTTCGAATCGATGTATTTGGGTTGACGATTGATTCAGTTTGTTTGGGTTGGTCCATAGACACGAATTGTTAATTCACGCGCAATATCTGTTTGGATCGAGGGTGCATCTAGCGGCTGGACGTATTTTGTAGGCGCACACGATGTGGCTTGTGGCTTTGGCTGATTTGATCTCTTTTGCTACAAAATAAAATACTAGCACTTAAATTATAGAAGCAAGTCTATACGGGCACGATCTAGCAAGTCGATTTGGCCGTTTGGGTCTAATTTTGGCTATAAAATATAAGCAAAAGACAAAACACAAAGTACAAATCCATACGTCATGGGATTGAATCATGGCTTGCTTCTTCTCGAGCCAAGCTCTTCTTTCCAGGTCCAAAGAGTCAGCCATCATGATCTGGCTCTCCTCCGCGAGCAATGTGGCCTCAACTTCTTTTGTTTTGAGCTCATATTTCTTGGTCATCGACCTTTCTTTGCTCTTGGCGAGTTTAAGTTTTCTTTCTAGTACCTCAAGGGTCTTCTGTAATATCCCAGTATTAGAGACCATAAATTAGTAGAACACCGATGTGTGCATTGCATTCATGCATAGAAAATCTGGGAAAATTTAAAACTTTTTTATAGAACTTTTCAAAGTGATTGAAGTATCACTTAAGTTGATGATTTAGGACTATTTCATCAAATAGAGTGTTGTAAACTTCGATTGACCTTTGGTAAGCTTCTGCGTTAGGAGGGTAGAAGTAGGATTCATAATAAAACTTGAACAATAACACAAACATAATCTTAAGAAAATAAGAAACAAATCATCTTCTATCTTACCTTATTCTATCCTATCTTAAACATCATCTATTCCAAACCTATCACAAGTCTCTGATTGTAAATCAATCTTATCTAATCCATTATCTTGTAAGTGAATGCTTACACATCCTTGATCATTTTTGAGAGATCCAAGAAATATATCTTGTTAGTAGTAAACTTATTCCAAAGCCAACCCATACCATGAGTAACCTTGGCTCAGTATTCTTCTCTAGAAGAAGCATACCTAAACTATAGAGTGTCCAAACCAATGCCTCTTTGATAAACACTTCCATATATAAATACACTCCTAGACCATACACTTGTCCAACCAAATATAAGAACCTACCCATAACCTTTTTCAATAAGCTATAGAAACTTTAGAGAATCATAAAACCTAGGTGTTGTATATAAAGCTCGACCATTCATTCTTAGAAATCCACAAACCACTATATCCTAATCCAATACCACTTTAGTGTAGCCAACCAAACTCTTCTAATATGACTTAGTAGGAGTAGACCCTGTTGATAACTCATTGAGTGATAAGTTAGATAATAGTGAAATAATTAGAAGTATTCATAAGCCTAGTGTCAACTCACTTAATAGAAGTCCATCCAACAGAAAGACAAAACCTAGAGTAAGTATTCCAAACCCTATACTCTAGAATTGTGTTGAGATGAAATATACCTCATACACTTGTGATCAATTCTATGAGTATATTTATGGAGATGAATGAATCTCTAATCCTTGAGCTCACATATCACTTAGTGTTATGATGAGACAATCTTCAGCTCTGAGGAACAGAAACCTTATCCTAAGATTGCAAGTTTTATCCATTCTCTAGTCTTGGATAAAACACACACATAATCCAAAGTGATTAATTTCATTGTTCCAATAATCTTACCTCATCTCAATCTATAAGTAGTAAATCTACTACTAATCTTATACAAATTCTTTATAAGGATCTTTAACTCAAATGAGAGCATTCAGAATCTTATAAAGTACATCTCATCAGATTGAACCAATCTATATTTATCTTTGCACCCTTTCTAGTATATTTAGAACCTGATGAAATCAAGTGTATTCCAAATTACTTTGGAACAAGATTTCCATTTAAAGGATCCTAATATATTGTGCATTGACAAGTATTTCCAACCAACTATTGTCAAGTGTGGAAATGATTAAGGATCAACATTTTCATGTGTGATCAAATCATAAAATACTTCTATGAGCTATTCATGGGAAAGAAGTCCACATAAATCAATTCATCCAAACCAATTGAAATTCTTTGTAATGTCTTCACTCAACTTTGATCTAAACAAGATATTATAAAGTACTTCCAAATAGGAAAATATTGTTTGAGATCATTCTCAAAATAGGAACCCTAAAATCCAAACCCTGGGTATTTCATGTGAGGGACATGAATAGAAAAATCTTCCCAACACTTCCTAAAAGAAATAATGTAGAACTGAAGCGTGTGTTGAGAAATGTTAAAGGAATTCAAACCATCTACTTTGAATTCAAATGCCATTTCACCTCTCCACATAGACCCTTCTCTTTAAAATTATTCTCTAATAGGAAAGTGAGCCTAGCATTTGTAACACCCCACTTTTGTTGCCCAAGTTAAAAACTTTACTTAAGTACTTTTTGTGGGTAATTAAAAACTTTTGCTCAGCAATGTATGTGTGCCCTATGAATGCATGATTGCATGTGTATTTTCATATGAGTGGGTATTAGCATGATTTCATGTGTATGCAAGAGTTTATGCCCATGATTTCATGTGAGAGTGTTTGATTGATTTAAACCTTGTTTTCTTTCTCAACACATGTGCTTTCAACTAGAGAAGTGTGCTATGATTTCATGCAGCATATTTTGACCCTAGCTCATAATTGTGTGCACCAAAAGTTCTAAGCATAGACCATGTGTGAAATCATCTGTCTTTCCTTTTCCTTTTTTTTTTGCTCTTTTATTTGGAAATAGGAGTGTCTCCAAAACCCTAGCTTACTTAGCTCAAAAATTTATCAACTTTGGTCTTGTGCTCTTGAGCACTTTAGACACCACTAGAAGCTTTTCAAAACTCAATTTTCAAATCTATTGGGTGATTCAAATTTAAATTTGAAATCCGGCCATAAGGGCCCTAGCCTTGTTGTATCTTTTTCTTTCTTCTTAGTTCTTGCAAACCGACCAAAAGGAGACAGGGATCTGCTGAAGATTTTCCTAGGCATCGAAGGATCTTCAAGAGCCTTGTCTGTTTATCCTATTCGGTTGGCGTCGAGAGGGAAGGGGAGCCCGATGCTAATCCCTCTGTGAAACCCCTCCCCCTCTCTGAGCTCAACCTGGCACCGTCCTCGACCCCCAGTAGAAGAACGCCACCCTTTCTAGCACCCAGACCCCGACCCCATCGTGCAGAGGGACAGCTCGAGCACTCCACGCCGCCAGCGCCGTCGCCATTGCCATCGGTGGACGCCATGCCTAGCCAGGACGCCACCGTTGTAAGGGTAAATTGCCCCTAAGTGTGTTTTTGGTAATTAATGACAATCCCTATGGACTAATGTTTTTACTGAGCTTTTTGTGAAGGAATTGTTCATAGGAATTGCTTGAAGTCCATGTGTTGGATTCAAGGCTTGGATGCCATGAAGATAAAGATTTATCTTAAGTATTGGCATCAATATCATTGAATAGAAGAGGTGAATTCATTATGATCAAGAAGAAGAAATAAAGATATAGTTCTTGTGTAGAACTCATGTAATCCATGCTCTAGCTTATGCGTTAAGCCAAGTCTCAAGATCTTGAGAGTTTGGTTACATGAGAAGAATTCAAGATATGGCTCTATGTCGAGGTCATGATGGTCTCATGAGTTGAGATATGATTGACTAATACCTAGAGCATGCAATCAAATGAAGAATTCTTTATGTAGCTCAAGATATTGTGATAGAGCATGAGAAGATTCAAGGTTGACCAAGGCAAAGATCAAAGATTGGATTCTAGTTTGGTCAACACATGAAGCATAAGGAATATGCCACATGGGACCAATCGGTCTTGTGGTATGGTATGGTTTGTCAATTATGCTTTGTGAACTAACCCATTATATATGTGTGTTTGTGTTATCTATGTGGGTTAGGTATTGTGTCATGGATATGCATCACTAGTGAGATTTCATATATCCCATGAAAGGATGACATCAAGTAGTGGTTGTCATCAAGGTTGAGAAGTGCAAGTTTCAAGATAAGCATCTCAAGAAGATCATATGCTTGAAGCTTGTCATCCATTTGGTGATAATGGAATTGTGAAGACATGCCTTAGTGAAGGTATCCCATAGTGGTGTATGGGGGGAGCATATTGGAAGTCTTCACGAAGCAACAATGATCAAGTGAAGCATTCCGGCTTGACGGAAGCATGAAGCATAATCATCAAGATCAAGCGGGGTGCGCAAGGCAAAGGTTTGTCCTTGCTAGGTTTTCCTTTTTCCGGTCTCAAGGTGTTATTTGAGAGACCGGGTTATAGGATAGATAGCCGCACTATCAAAAGGGGCCTTCGGTTGGGTAACTTGATCACATCGTCTTAGGGAGCTCAATCCTTTGCATACTTTGCATCTTCCTAGTTTGTTGCTTCTTGGTGTTTCTCCATGTGAGGTTCTTGTGCTTGTTGCTAGCTTTCCAACAAGTCCAAGTTCATCAAAAACGGAATCCGTATGCATCTTTTATCGCGTTTTCGAGTTTGGAGGTTTTACCGGTTCTTTCCTATGGAAGGTTCTCACCTCTCCTTATTTGATTTTTTACCTCTTGCTAATTCTTGGGCTTTATGTGGTTCATTGGATAGATATTTTTCTTAGCTTTTTAAAAAGTCCAAGTTTGCTAAAATCGGAGTCCGGATGTGAAAGTTATCGCATTTTTCGTGAGGCTATTTTCTGCCGGTTCCGAGCTCGGATTGAACCGGAAATTCAACCGGAAATCAACCGAAAAGTTGCAGAACTGTTTTCTTGTATTTTCGGATTTAGGTCCGGTTGGACCGGGTTTTGGACCGGAAATCACCCGAACAAGTGGGAAATGACCCCAACGGCCATATTTGGCTTTCCATATAAAAGGGGCTTCTTCCCCAATGGTTTTCTAGGGTTCCTAGTGTGTTCTTGAGCATTCCTCTCACCTTCATTGTTGACTCTCTTGAGCTTGCTCCCTTCCTCTTCCCTCCAACGATTCTTGCATATTTTTGAGGGATTTGGTAGAGGAGATCTTGATCTACAATCTCCACCAATTCATTCCTCCTCTAAGTGAGGGGAATCCTTTGAATCAAGATCTTGGGGTCATTGGTTGACCTCCACCCTTGTTCTTCCTCTCTAACTCCTCCATAGCATTTGTTGCCTTGGTGGGATTTGAGAGAGAAGGATTTGAGCACTTCCCCTTGTGTTCTTGCTTTGCATCCTTGCATAGTGTTGAGCTCTCCATTACGATTTATTCGAATGAGAGACCGTGAGCTTGTTACTCTTGGAGGGTGACCTCCTAGTTGGCTTGGCGGTTGGTGCCTCGGTGACCTCTTCGTGGAATATTGTGAAGAGGCCCGGGCTTCCCCTTCGTGGGAGTTGTGAAGTGGTTGTGGAGCTTGCCATCTCCGGAGTGGAGGAAAAGCTAACCATAAGAAGGGGTCCCTAGCTTCGTGGGGGGCTCAGAGAAGAAGGTGAGCCTTCGTGGCATTCAGGGGCCTTCGTGGTTACCCGCATCTCTCCAACGGTGATTAGATTACTTTATGTAAGTGAACATCGGGATATATCTTCGTCTCTGCGTGCCTCGGTTATCTCTATACCCGAGTTTATTTCCTTGTGATAGCCATCGTGCTTGAAGTACTTATATCTTGTTTATCACTTGTGAATTATATCTTGTGCTATCTTGCTTAGCTCTAGTTGTTGTTGGTGCACTTAGTTGAGCCTAGCTTATTTAGGTTTTGTGCTTGTAAAATAAACGTTAGTTTAATTCCGCATTCTTACAAGCCAAATCCGTAATAGTTTTTAAAACGCCTATTCACCCCCCCCCCCTCTAGGCGACATCTCGTCCTTTCAATTGGTATCAGAGCAAGGTCTCTCCTTGTTTAGGCTTCACCGCCTTGAGAGTAAAGATGTCGGCTAGTTATTTAGTGCACAATGACACAATATTTTTTGATGGCACAAATTATATGCCATGGAGAAATCGCATGCTTTCTAATCTTTGGACTTTGTGTCCAAATATAGAGCGATTTCTAGATGTACGTTTTTCTCCTCTGATGGATCTTCAAAATCTATCTATTGAGGATGAGAAAAATTTACATCTTGAAGCTCAAGTATCTAATGAAATTTTATTGTCTGTGAGCTCCATAGTTTATGTTTGTTTGATGGGTTCAAAGTGCAAGACATCTCATGAGATATAGACCAAGCTAGAAGAGTCATTTGGTGGTTCCATTTCACTTGAGGTTGAAAGTGAACCCATGGAGCTCTCTTCACCTTCACATCATGAAGAGCTCCAAGTTGCTTCCACATCCGGTCGTGATGATTGTTCAAGTTCTTCCACTTCACCAACATGTGACTTGTCACAAGGTAATGATATGGTGGGTGAAGAAATCATATGCAATGATGGTAGTCTTGTTCTTTGCACCAATGATTCTATTTCTATAAACCCTAATGGTGTAGAGAGTTTGGACCTAAACACTTCTTGCAAGAAATTCTTTACTCATTCTTGTGTTAAAGGTCCTTGCATATCTCCTAAAATTTGCTTGATTAAATTTTGTGATGATATGCTTGTCTCTAGTTGTGACCATGCTCAAAATGATTCTATTTCCTCTAGTTGTTGTATGACTAACCATGTGGAGGAAATTAAACAAAAATTGGGTCACATAATTAAAGAAGAAATCAATAGAAGAACCAAGAAGGTTTCTATCAAGAGAAGGCAATGCTATGAATGCCACGAGTATGGACATCTCGCAAGAGCTTTTCCTACACTCGAAAATGAAGAATGTGCTTCTATTGATGTTCCATCATCATCTACGCAAGTCCACATGTGCCTTATGGCGAGCGGTTCAAAGGTAACTCCTACTTTGAATCCCGACACATCTCCTTATGATGAGAGTGATGATGATGATGATGATAATGAAGCTTTCTTGCATGAGATGGGAATTGTGTATGCCTCTCTTCGTGGTAATAATGATGCTCGTGCTAAAGTCGAACACTTAATGGAAACCTTGTTTGAACACAAGGAAACCATTAAGGAATTGAACTCCCTTGTTAATGAGGGGAAATGGAGATTCAATCTCCTCAAGCAAGAGCTATCCGAAGAGAAGCATACTAATTCTTGCCTATCTCAATCTATTAAATCTTATGAGCTTACAAATGCTAAATCTATTAATGATGCTTGTGCTACTAACTCCACTTCTTGTGAAGCATCTATATTAAAGGAGAATGTTGAGCTAAGGGCTCAACTTGAGTTGCTAACAAGCAATTATAAGAAATTGGAGGAAAGCCATGAAAAGCTCTCGGGCTCTCATGGGGATCTCTTAATCTCTTATAATGGGCTAAAGTTAGCTCATGAGGCAAGTATCCCTAAAAAAACATCTTGTGAGCCTCATTTGGACATTAGCACTACTTTGAACCAAAATGCTATATTATCTTGTGCTAGTCCAAGTAATTTGTCTAGGCATAATATTGCTACATCTTGTGATGAATTACTTGCTATGCCTTGTTGCTCTAATAATAAAGCTTCTACCTCCTCTAGTACTTGTATTACTACTAACCTTGTAGAGGAAATCAAAGAGCTCAAGGCCCAAGTCACTAGTTTGGAGAAAGACTTGGATAAGCGTCATGAAGGGAAATCCACACTCAATAATATTTTGAGTGTGCAAAAATCCCCTAATGATAAGAGTGGACTTGGATTCAACTCCAATAACAAGAACAAGTCTAAGAGCAACAAGAAGAAGAAGGGCCAAGACCAAGTCAAGAATTTGGCCAAGATTGTTTGCTTCAAGTGCAAGATTGAAGGGCATCATGTGAGATCTTGCCCATTGAAGAAGAAGCACTTGAGTGAGAAGCAACAAGGGAAGCGGGCACAAGGTCAAGCTCAAGCACGACCTCAAGTTGAAGATAGGCCACTTCCCAAGAAGAAACAAGATGAATCTTCCCAAATCAAGAAATCAACGAAGAAGAGAAAGGGAAGCACTTGTTGCTATATTTGCCGTGAGAAGGGGCACTTTGCTTCTTCATGCTTAAGCGGTACCTTATCTAATCCTATCATTGTTGATGATGATTATTCTCTTAGAAAAGATAAGGATGGCAATGTGTTTGCCAAGTTTGTTGGAAATCAAAGTGGTGCCAAGAAAAGGACCATTTGGGTTGCCAAGCCTATTGTGACTAACCTCTTAGGACCCAACTTGGTTGGGGACCAACAAGCTAAAACTTGATCAATAGGTGATTGTGGAGGGCATTGGAGACTTGGCTACCTCATGAAGAATTAAGGGATCTTCATTAATTTTATTTCATCAAGCCAATTCATTGACACTATCATCTTATATCCATTATGCCTCTTTGCGGTAACTTGTACTTAACCTCTTTACATTGTAAGTTACTTGCCCCTTTGCATGTTTTGGTTTTGTACCAAGTATGTGTTTGTATATGTTGTTCCTTATACCTACTTATCTTGTGTATTCAAGTAGGTGTTGGTTGTTTGGCACATCATATACTTGTGTGTTTGCTTTGAGCCTCTAATGCATCTTTATGGTATCTTATTTGGCTCTTATCGAGTGATTAATGGAACATCCCATTTTGGGGGAGTGATTTGCCATTGGCATCTCACAATCCTATAAATGTATGCACATGAGTAATACCACTTAGTATTGATATTACAAGATTATCTAGTCACTATGTGGTATGCCATGCTCATGAGAGATACAAATTTTATATCTCCATTAATTATCTCTAGTTGGATTTTATTTGCCTCTTGTAGTAAAGAATTGAATATCACATTATGGGGGAGTAATATGCCTTGTGCATATCACAAGCCTAGGAAATGTGAACATTTGAGGTATTGCCACTTAGAGTTGACATTGTTAATTATCTTGTTCCTAGGTGGCATGTTTGCTCAAACAAGCTCCGCTCTCTCTTAAAAGTTTTTATAGCTCATTTCTTTTATCTTGGTTTGAGTAAGAATTCTTGGTGCGGTTTCACTCAAATATATTTATATATATCATAAGTAGGATGCCGTTTGCTTCTACTTACTCTAATCATTGCTTTGCATGATTGTTTGACTATTTTTGGAGCTACCAAGAATCCTTTTTGTGCATGGTGCTTAATTTGAATATTTAACCATATGCCTTGTATTGTGAAGTTGATCTTGAATATCTTTGCAATACACCACCGGAAAATAATTCTAATATGAACTTCTTGTCTTTGACAATTGGTATTCGTATATATGCGTGGTAATTCTTCTAGATCATCTTCACCTTGGAATTTGCCTCTTATTACCCATATTTCTTGCCAAGAAATTATTTTGACTCCCATTGTCTTATTGCCTTCTTGAGGATCTTTTTGCTTGACTTTGTCTCATCTCTTGATCCCCATCAAGTGTGTGTTGTTGTAAGACAAACCTTTTCTTTTCGGTACTTGTGCCATTGTGAAAAGTGTAGAGGGTTTGGTTTATTTGTTGGAACCTTGCTCTTTTGGGAGTTAGTTATCTCATTCCTTCTTTTATGATTTATTTGCTCGAATGAGATAAATTGTTGAGCATGCTTTTATTTATTTATTCTTTCATGCTCAATAAGTTGTTAGGTTCATTTGTTGAATTTTATGAATAAATCATTTGTTGATTTGTTCCCTTGATATCATTTGGACAAATAATGTGTTTTACCACACCTTTTTATACCTCCTTGTACTCTTGGTGTTTTTGTCTAAATTGTATCTTCTTTGGTTTTTGAAAGCTAGGTGAATGCATACTCTCTTTATGCTTAATTTTGTATCTTAGTTGCTTTCTTTGATCCAATATATATGTTATACTCCATCAAATCCTAAATGGCTAAGATGTGCATGAAATTCAAATTTCATCTCTAACTATGCACATATTTATATGGAGTCTATCATATGTATTGTGGTTAGTCTAACCACTTTGGACCCAATAAGTTTGGGGACCAAGATGTACTTGAATGATGTCTTAGGTACATTGGAGATGCAATGGATGCTTGTCTCGTTTATAAGGAAGGTGTGATCACCATATGATTAGTGGAGCCAAGCTAGGATGACCGGCGAACTCTTATCTACTACATCACACCATTGCTATCTCGGTAACAAGTATAACATTCATGCATACTTTTCTAGCATCCCAACTCTTATAGGTTGGTTCTTGGCATGATAATATTTATTTGCAAATGTTACGGTTCTTGCAAAGGTCTTATAAAGAAATATCTTTATTTCATATGTGAGCAAGTTGAGATGATTGCATATGATGGGAAGTATATAAAATCATGTTTATGATTCACCAATCCCAAATATGCCTTTTTAGCAATTTATTGCATATTAATTCCTCAACACTCTCTCATGTGCAATATAGATAATGTTGCAAGTTGTACCCTTCTTTATTATGCTTGTTGCCTTTCAAAGCATCCCGACTATCTTTTGATCCCTTATTGCTAGTTGTGATGGCTTTGATGATTTTGCGTGGGGAGTTTATTAATATACCATAATGGAAAATGGAGCCTTGAGCTATATATGCTTTCTAGCAAAGCTATTTGGTATATTCTATGACTCTCTCTTGGATATCATGTCTTCCTTAATTTCAACTAACCTCTTGTGTATACATGTTCCTTTGTGGATTGTTCATCATATTTTTTGTCCACTTAGAAATATATATGCATAAGAGTGTTAATTTCTTCCCTTGATATCCTCGTTCTTTGCCGGCCATCTTTCTTATCCATTTTGTTCTTGATGGTGTTGGTAAGAACTTGATTTATGAGTGCTTGTTTATTCTTTATTGCTTCTTCTCGCACTCATATCTCATGAATCTTTTTGGACTAAAGTTCACTTTGATAAGCGTATTGATCCTTTTGTATTTTTTCGTGCTCTTGTTTTGTTTTAAATGATATAGAGGGAGTGAAGATTCCATGTTTGTGCATATTGTATTCAAATGCAACAAAAATTCAAATTTATTCATGAACTTTGGGGAGCTTCCTTATTTCATTTAAAGCACCTAGTAGCTCTTATCATCACTTCTTCTTGTGTCCAATTGGTTCTTTGGGTCTCTTGATTGCTTGCTTGCTTCATTCGTTGAAGCTTCCTTCACTATGTCATCTTTTTACAATCTTTGATCCTAAATATGGTTTGACTTCCTCCAAATATTATTAATTTGATAAGTGCATATGATTTCACTCATTTTTATGAGAAATGCACATCTTGGGGAGGAACTCATACTATATTGGCCTTCTAAATTCCTTCATCCATTTTGGCAATCGTTGCCAATGGGGGAGAAGTTTAGAGGGTTTAAGGGAAATGGTTTTTATACTTAAGTTTGGTTTGTGCTTAAGTGTTTACCTTTCATGCATCTCTTCTTTGTTAGATGTTTTGCATGGTTGAATATATAGTGTAAAATCCATCAAAGATTTATCTTGACAATATATGCAATGAAATTCAAGTTCATCACATGTGCATATATTGTGGGGGAGTTTGCTCTATATATTTTGGTTGTACTCACATCAACCATATTCATTGTAGTTTATGTGAGTACAATTGGTTTTGATATGCGGTAGTAGCTTTGTGTTACTTGACCATATCAAATACAACCTCTTGTATGCAAGTTATTCTCGGATAAGTTGCATATTAGTTTCTTTTATTCATTATATAAACCCTCTTATTGAGATTGTCATCAATTACCAAAATGGGGGAGATTGTAAGGGTAAATTGCCCCTAAGTGTGTTTTTGGTAATTAATGACAATCCCTATGGACTAATGTGTTAATTGAGCTTTTTGTGAAGGAATTGTTCATAGGAATTGCTTGAAGTCCATGTGTTGGATTCAAGGCTTGGATGCCATGAAGATAAAGATTTATCTTAAGTATTGGCATCAATATCATTGAATAGAAGAGGTGAATTCATTATGATCAAGAAGAAGAAATAAAGATATAGTTCTTGTGTAGAACTCATGTAATCCATGGTCTAGCTTATGCGTTAAGCCAAGGAGTCTCAAGATCTTGAGAGTTTGGTTACATGAGAAGAATTCAAGATATGGCTCTATGTCGAGGTCATGATGGTCTCATGAGTTGAGATATGATTGACTAATACCTAGAGCATGCAATCAAATGAAGAATTCTTTATGTGGCTCAAGATATTGCGATAGAGCATGAGAAGATTCAAGGTTGACCAAGGCAAAGATCAAAGATTGGATTCTAGTTTGGTCAACACATGAAGCATAAGGAATGTGCCACATGGGACCAATCGGTCTTGTGGTATGGTATGGTTTGTCAATTATGCTTTGTGAACTAACCCATTATATATGTGTGTTTGTGTTGTCTATGTGGGTTAGGTATTGTGTCATGGATATGCATCACTAGTGAGATTTCATATATCCCATGAAAGAATGACATCAAGTAGTGGTTGTCATCAAGGTTGAGAAGTGCAAGTTTCAAGATAAACATCTTGAGAAGATCATATGCTTGAAGCTTGTCATCCATTTGGTGATAATGGAATTGTGAAGACATGCCTTAGTGAAGGTATCCCATAGTGGTGTATGGGGGAGCATATTGGAAGTCTTCACGAAGCAACAATGATCAAGTGAAGCATTCCGGCTTGACGGAAGCATGAAGCAGCATCATCAAGATCAAGCGGGGTGCGCAAGGCAAAGGTTTGTCCTTGCTAGGTTTTCCTTTTTCCGGTCTCAAGGTGTTTGTTGAGAGACCGGGTTATAGGATAGATAGCCGCACTATCAAGAGGGGCCTTCGGTTGGGTAACTTGATCACATCGTCTTAGGGAGCTCAATCCTTTGCATACTTTGCATCTTCCTAGTTTGTTGCTTCTTGGTGTTTCTCCATGTGAGGTTCTTGTGCTTGTTGCTAGCTTTCCAACAAGTCCAAGTTCATCAAAAACGGAATCCGTATGCATCTTTTATCGCGTTTTCGAGTTTGGAGGTTTTACCGGTTCTTTCCTATGGAAGGTTCTCACCTCTCCTTATTTGATTTTTTACCTCTTACTAATTCTTGGGCTTTATGTGGTTCATTGGATAGATATTTTTCTTAGCTTTTTAAAAAGTCCAAGTTTGCTAAAATCGGAGTCCGGATGTGAAA
This sequence comes from Dactylis glomerata, assembly GCA_007115705.1. Lineage (NCBI taxonomy): Eukaryota > Viridiplantae > Streptophyta > Magnoliopsida > Poales > Poaceae > Dactylis > Dactylis glomerata. The sequence goes on along the minus strand of QXEO01000320.1, from coordinate 2,201,208 downwards.
GTTATCGCATTTTTCGTGAGGCTATTTTCTGCCGGTTCCGAGCTCGGATTGAACCGGAAATTCAACCGGAAATCAACCGGAAAGTTGCAGAACTGTTTTCTTGTATTTTTGGATTTAGGTCCGGTTGGACTGGGTTTTGGACCGGAAATCACCCGAACAAGTGAGAAATGACCCCAACGGCCATATTTGGCTTTCCATATAAAAGGGGCTTCTTCCCCAATGGTTTTCTAGGGTTCCTAGTGTGTTCTTGAGCATTCCTCTCACCTCCATTGTTGACTCTCTTGAGCTTGCTCCCTTCCTCTTCCCTCCAACGATTCTTGCATATTTTTGAGGGATTTGGTAGAGGAGATCTTGATCTACAATCTCCACCAATTCATTCCTCCTCTAAGTGAGGGGAATCCTTTGAATCAAGATCTTGGGGTCATTGGTTGACCTCCACCCTTGTTCTTCCTCTCTAACTCCTCCATAGCATTTGTTGCCTTGGTGGGATTTGAGAGAGAAGGATTTGAGCACTTCCCCTTGTGTTCTTGCTTTGCATCCTTGCATAGTGTTGAGCTCTCCATTACGATTTATTCGAATGAGAGACCGTGAGCTTGTTACTCTTGGAGGGTGACCTCCTAGTTGGCTTGGCGGTTGGTGCCTCGGTGACCTCTTCGTGGAAGATTGTGAAGAGGCCCGGGCTTCCCCTTCGTGGGAGTTGTGAAGTGGTTGTGGAGCTTGCCATCTCCGGAGTGGAGGAAAAGCTAACCATAAGAAGGGGTCCCTAGCTTCGTGGGGGGGCTCGGAGAAGAAGGTGAGCCTTCGTGGCGTTCGGGGGCCTTCGTGGTTACCCGCATTTCTCCAACGGTGATTAGCTTACTTTATGTAAGTGAACATCGGGATACATCTTCGTCTCTGCGTGCCTCGGTTATCTCTATACCCGAGTTTATTTCCTTGTGATAGCCATCGTGCTTGAAGTACTTATATCTTGTTTATCACTTCTGAATTATATCTTGTGCTATCTTGCTTAGCTCTAGTTGTTGTTGGTGCACTTAGTTGAGCCTAGCTTATTTAGGTTTTGTGCTTGTAAAATAAACGTTAGTTTAATTCCGCATTCTTACAAGCCAAATCCGTAATAGTTTTTAAAACGCCTATTCACCCCCCTCTAGGCGACATCTCGTCCTTTCAACCGACGACCTCCCGTGCCATCGCTTTGCCACCAGCCATGCCTTGACCCCACTGATCGATTCCCCGAGCCAGTTTCCCTCGAACGTGACCGTACGCCGCCGCCTAACCTTGTCAGTGCCACGCCGTCTGGCCGCCCAGCACGCCCAGAGCGAGGCTCACGTTCCTGTGCACGCACGCCTCCTCCAGCCCCGCACCGCACGCTTAGCTGGACGACACGATACCACCGACGCGACGACACCCTTGCCCAGACCCCTGGTGCACTGTATTGACGCCGCCGCCCACCGATTTCCCTGCTTGGTCACTGAACCCGACCCGTTTTCGCGTGAAACCGCCATCCACCGACACCACCAGCGTGTTCCCTAGAATTAGCTCACCGTGCCGCCCCGCACAACCACCCACGATGACCAATGGTGACCCTCGACGGTGCACCATAGACCAACACCACCGTCAGAATAAAACCCCCCAGCACCTTCTCTAGAACTCTCTATCCCTCCCATTTGCCCCCTCACCAATCTCTCTCACTCCCTCAGCCGCTCCGCCTAGAAGCCGTCGCAAAACCACGACCGAAGCTCGTCGGAGCTGTGGTAGATCGACGGCCGCTGGGGAGGTCGCCGTCGACAGACCCCGCTCTCTCTCCCTGTTTCTTCTTCAACTCACAGCACTCCTTCACGCCATCTAAACCTTGCCCTATCCTTGTTTGCTCCCAGGTTGGCCGCGGTCGACGAAGCCGTTGCCGTAGACGCCTGGACGCCGGCGGAACCCGCGAGTTGGACCCCAGCCTTTGCATGCAAGTTCTGCAACCGCCATCGTCTTCTCTGACCTCGACTCGACCGATTCTGACTCTCACCTGACCCCGACGCCCTTGTTAAGCGCCTTCCCCGCCGAAACCCTAGCGGGCATCGCCTCCTCGCGCGCATGCAGCAGCTCGTGACGACGACGACGGACAGCCGTCGATCGTCGCCTAATCCGACGGCCGGAGTCCCGTACCGATTCGCCCCTCACCCCGGGCTGGCCAGCGAGCCGGCTGGGCTAGATCCGGCCCAGATCTGGCCTAGCCTGGCCAGATCCGGCCCGTCTTTTATTTTTTCCTCTGTGTATATCTATTTGCTGATTAAGTGCTGCAATTTAAATCAGTTTAAAAATGTTTTAGGCCTCAGAAAAATATGATTCAAATTTTGCTAGGTTCAGCATAAAGTTTTCTATCACCTGGTGCTGAATGTTTGAATTTTTGGCTCCTAGATATTATCTGAGGATTAATTAGAGTATATCTATAGATATTCACCTATTTATGCATATCTGTGGTTCTGTTTGATGAAATTTGTTATTTCCAATTTTCGCATATGCTGTGGTGCAATATGGATTTATAGGCACTGGTTTCACTAATTTAGGAGTTGTGCCTTGTTTGTAGAAATTAAATTAGTGATGTCAATATCCTGTAGTAATTGTTTATTTGTGCTCAAAATAATGATTATTTTGGAATGATTCCACTTGTGGTGTATTAGTCATTCCAGTAGCTTTCCAAAATGACCTCTGGTAGAATTTTTGGGCTTGCAGATTATTTTATGGTATTGTTTTGCTATTCTAGTGATTTCTAGGAATAGGAAATTCTTATTAAATTACCTCTACTATTTAAATTTGATTCCAGTGATGTTGGTTCTGTTATGTTGTGGCTTGCCAGTAGATATGTTGGTGCCTTGTTTTAATGCCTGTTTATGCATGCAAGTGATTGCTTGTGAGTGATTATTAGGATACAACTAGAAATCGTTTGTTGTGATGTTGATATTTGTTTCCTTTCTAAAATAGATATATATTCTGTTATCTAAACTTGTTTGCTTCTGATACTCAAATACTTAAGTGTGTGTTGATTGCTGGATGAAATCCCTTGTATGCATGAATGCTTATCGTGTGTGTCTTCGTTTCCTTTTCCGGCGATAGAATCGAACGACGACTGTGCGGAGGAGGGAGAAGTGTTTGAGTACCAGGAGGAGGGTGATCAGGGACAAGCCAATCAAGGCAAGCCATCTACTTGTTGCATATCTGAATCCTATATGTCACTATGCACTGCTCTACTCTTGCTTCCATTACTATGCATTGTTTTCTTATATTGCTATTTCCCTTAGGTAGCAATAGTTGGCGACTTAGCTCCACAAGTCGATTTGCTATCATCTCTAAAGATGACACCTTTGACACCTACTCAATACCCTGAAAAGTAGAAACTCGATGATTAGCATCGAAGTCTTTGGGAAACACTTGTAGTGGAGCCAAAAACTCTAGGATTGGGAACACTTCCTCTGGAAAGATTTTTGAAAATGTTTTCGAACACCTTGGAGTATTTGCTACTCCATTGAGATGTTTACAAATGATTTTATAAACATGGAGCTGGACTTGGGAGGTGTAGAATTGGTGGATTTCTGAAAAGTGGCATTGTGTATAAGTGTTCGCCAAACCAATTACTCCCGTGCAACCACATTACCCGGTATGGGACGGGCTTAGTCCGAAGTCTTTGTGCTTTAGTGCGGGGAGCCTCACAACTATATAAGGGTCTGCAGGACCCCGGAATCCGGGTTGACGCTTAACGAAGGTCAACACATATCACGGCATATCCCGAGCCGCCGGAAGAAACTTGGGTTCTCCCGCCGTGGCGCCGGAGTTACGCTCTGGAGGAGGTACTGCCGGGACGTGCCGGGGAGGTAAACTCCACAGGGTAGGCACCCGTACTAAGGTAGATAGATGGAGGGCTTTGATCGATTATCCGAACCCCGCATACTTGTGTATGACGGTCCGTGGTGGTATCCCGGCGGATTTATCGAATGGTGTGGGTAAAGTGTACAACCTCTGCAGAGTGTAATCTATTCGAATAGCCGCGTCCTCGATCATGGACGGTTGGAATGGCCATACTTAACCTGTGTCAGGTTTTGGTTTTATAAAAAGGTTTTCTAGAAAAATGGAGGTTTGTGCCGAGCGGAGTACTTGGAGGGTACGGCCGTGGCACGGAACTGGGTCGGAGTACTTGGAGGGTACTGCCGATGAATTGAGGTGGTCATGTTCGATTGGCCACCGATTTATTCCAAAAAGGAGTTCCCCCCTCTCCTAGAGATTTTTACTAAATGTTCTACAAGTCTTCTTTTAATAAGGATATAGAAATGTCGTGGGATATGCTATATCGACACGAGAGGTCATTAGAATATAGTCACTGAAACTAAACCAACCCTTGCTACAGCCATATAGCATGTGAATATTCTCTCTTAGATAGTTTGCGAGTACAATTCCAAAATGTACTCACGGCTTTGTCCCTGGCTATTAACTTGGCCGGACTTTGGAGTTGATTATGAAGAAGATGATGAGGAGTACGATGACGCCGGTGCGAACTAGGACTCGTTTCCCGGTCAGTGATACGTCTCAAACGTATCTATAATTTTTGATGCTCCATGCTTGTTTTTGCACCATTTGCCTTGTGTTTTGTTACACTTCGTGGCGTTTTTATGCGATTTCCGGAACTAACCTATTGACAAGATGCCACAGTGCCAGTTCCCTATTTTCTGCTGTTTTTGTGTTTCAGAAAAGTTACACAAGAAATATTCTCGGAATTGGACGAAACAAAAGCCAGAAGTCTTATTTTTCCCGGAAGCTTCCCGAAGACCGAAAGAGAGCCGGAGGGGGGCCAGAGGCCGCCCTCACACATAGGTGCCGCGGCCCAGGTCCGCCACCCTGGTGTGAGGAGTCCCTGGCTGCCCCCTGACGACGCCCCTTCGCCTATAAGAAGCCTCGGGACGGAAAACCCTAGGGGAGTCGGGCAATTTTCCAGAAAGAGTTCCGCAGTTCCGCCGCCGCCGCCGAATTTCGGGGGACATAAGTCTCTGTTCCGGCACCCTGCCGGGACGGGGAAGTGCCCCCGGAGCCATCTCCATCGGTCTCCATCACCGTCTCCGCCGTCTCCATCGACCTCACCGCCATCTCCATCAACCTTGCTGTCTCCTATGATGAGGAGGGAGTAGTTCATCCCCGGGGCTGAGGGCTCTACCGGTAGCTATGTGGTTCACCTCTCTCTCCCATGATGTGATCTTTATGTGATCGTGAGCTTTGTATCATGTTGAACAAGTAGATGTTATTATTCAGATATTATGTGTACTCTAGTGGTGTTATTAAAGTAATCTATTCCTACTGCCATGGTGTAACGGTGACAGTGCGTGCATCATGGTGGTACTTGGTCTAGGCTACGATTGTGATCTATTATGGATTATGAGAATAATTGTCGCTATGATAGTATTGAAGTGATCTATTCCTCCTTTCATGGTGTAATGTTGATAGTGTGTGCACCGTGTTAGTACTTGGTCTAAGTTGCAATAATATCTATCTTGAGTTATGCTTTGATTTGGATATCTCTATGAGTGGTGTTTGTTAAGTACTTGATGAACTTTAAGGGGTGCTTCTGTAGCCACTATGCAATGATTAGTGTTGTTCAATAGGAGAGTAATTCAGAGTACCATAGTGAAGAGAAGTTGTTTATTTGTTCAATTATGTTATATTTGTTGGGAGTGTGTCCACTAGTGAAAGTATGATCCCTAGGCCTTGTTTCCAAGCTTTGCACACCGTTTACTTGCTGTTTTGTTACATGTTTGCTCGCAGCGATACTTATTTCATATCACGGTTACTACTTATAATCATCACTACCGCTTGTATTTCACTATCTCTTCGCCGAACTAGTGCACCTATACATCTGACAAGTGTATTGGGTGTGTTGGGGACACAAGAGACTTTCTGTATCGTAATTGCAGGGTTGCTTGAGAGGGATAGCTTTGACCTCTTCCTCCCTGAGTTCGATAAACCTTGGGTGATCCACTTAAGGGAAACTTGCTGCTGCTCTACAAACCTCTGCACTTGGAGGCCCAACACTGTCTACAAGAACAGAAGCGTGTGTAGACATCAAGCTCTTTTCTGGCGCCGTTGCCAGGGAGGTAAGGTAAAAGGTACTCGCATCCTCCTGTGTGAGTACTCGGAGTTATTTCCTTTAGATTCTGCAATTACATCTTTTTGTTTCTTGTTTTTATTTTCACTAGTTAGGCTTAATGGAAAATAATGAGTTCTTTAGTCTTTTTCCTGAGTTTAGATATGAAGTGTTTGAAGAGAAAATTGAAAAACCTTTGGAGCTTAATTTGCATGCTAATAGTGTTGTTAGTATGAATACTTTGAACACCGTTATTACTAATGCTATAGAAAAGTCTAAGCTTGGGGAAGCTGGTTTTGTTAAGCATGATATTTTTAGTTCCCCAGCTTTAGTGGAGGAAGTTTGCTATGATGATATGTTTGATGAATATGCTTTGCGACATAGTAGTTCTCTAGCTTGTGATGATACTGAACCTCTAGTCTATGATGGTTACAACGATGAGTTTAATATTTTCAGTTCACCTACTTTTGAGGAGAAAATTAGTTATGATTACAATATGCCTCCTATTTATGATGATTATGGTGATGAGAATAATTATTCTATTGAATCTGCTCCTACTACTATTGTTCCTGTGGTGAGTATTAATTCTTTTATGCATGTGGCTCATGATAGGGATGTTTTATGTGATAGTTATATTGTTAATTCTATTCCTGATGCTACTGAAAGTTATTATGAGAGAGGAAAACATGGTTTGATAGACCTCAACAATATTGAGTTTCCCCTCTTTATGTTGCAAATCTTGAAGTGGCACTTGTTTTATCTATCCATGCTTGCTACTATGTGCCTCGTTGATTTATTTTCTTACAAGATTCCTATGCATAGGAAGTGGTTCAGATATAAATGTCTTTCATATTTGCTTTTTGATGCTCTCTATTGCTTTAAGTTCCTATATGGCGCCTTTGCTTCAAGCTCTTATATGGCGCCTACATGAGCATCTTTGCAAATTACTGCGCCTAGCTCAAAAGCGTTAAAGAAAAGCACTCTTGGGAGATAACCCATTGTTTATTTTCAGTACTTTTTCTTTTGTTTGAGTCTTCGAAGTCATTACTACTGTAATGACCGCTCCTTATCTTGTTTATTTCATTTTTGTGCCAAGAGAAGCCTCTAATTCGAGTGAGGTAATGATTTGGGGATGTTGTTGTCCTGAAACTATTTTCGGTGCTGCACCGTAAAAATTCGTATACATTCTCTACATATCTTTTGGACCTGCGATTTCTTGTGCATATGCCCCAGGTTATATCCAAACTTTCGTTAGTTGAACACTTTTTGATTTGAGCAACAGAAAATCCCTCAAAAATTCGGCCTTTGTCAGCTGTTCAGTTTTGACAGATTTCTGCCAATATTTGTGTTTGCCACTTTATCGCTTTCTTTTGAGTTCTTTTGATTATGGAACTTTTGGGGAAGTTGCTACAGTAGTATTTGCTTTATATGTGGTGGTTTTGAGTTGAAACCTGAAGCAAAAAAGAGGTTGATTATATGTTATGCTTAAACTAATGTTGCTAATAGAATTGTGTTTAGTTTTGTATGAAGGAAGTTTTCAAGTGTAGGGATTGGAGAATGATGAGATGAGTTGAAGAATGGACAAAAGCTCAAGCTTGGGGATGCCCATGCATCACCCCAAGAAATATCCAAGAAGTACAAGCGTCAAAGCTTGGGGATACCCCCGAGGCACCCCTTCTTCATCGGCAAAAATGAGGTCACCTTTCAAGACACTATATTTTTATTGCTTCATGCACTATGCTTTTTTCTTGGAGCGTCAGTTGTTTTAGTTTTCATTATTAGTTTAGTTTTGTTTGCTGCAATAAATGGTTTGATCACATCATGTTGTTTTGGAGGGAGATGAACTCCGTTTTTCATATGCCAAGAACACTCTGTTTTTCACTCTTATCGTTTCAATGAGTGTTCTCTTTTTCTGCTACTGCTTTTGGTTTTTGTTTCCGCCTTGATTTGCATTCAGACCTTGTCATATCTTTTCATCAAGGTGTATTTTTGCCTCTGATCTTTATTGGTTTTCATCAAAAGAGGTGTCTATAAAAATTTCGATTGGTGTTGGAAAAGAGAAAAAGCTTTGTGCAAAAAAGTAGTACAAGAAGGAGCTTGTGTAGACTGCGGCCTAGGCTTTTGCATGTTGTGCTTGATGTCTTTTTGATAGTATGCTTAGTGGTTTTGCTGTAGCATGACTTGTCTCAAATGACTGAGATTGCTTAATGAGCCTTTGAAAAAAAACCATGCGTTGTTTTTATTATATGGAAGCATTTATTTGGTTTTCTCCTTTGATGCTTTATTTGGGTTGACTTGGCACATGCTTACACCATGTTGACTACAAAATAAGTCGCCTATAGCCTCTATGATCATTTAGTTTTTTGACTTTTGATGCCATCTTATGCTTCTTTTAATGTTGCTTTGTCGCTTTGCATGATTATGGCCGTTATTGCTCTCTTAGTTGGTCGCTCCCAGTCTTTTGCTAGCCCTCATTTTGTACTGAGTATGAGCTCTACTCGTGCATCCAACTCCCAAAAACCAAGTTTGCCATTGTGTCCACTATAAATTCCTATTCATGGTATTTGTAAGCCATTCCAAGTAAATTTTCATGTGCTACCTTTTAAAAAAAACCTTCAAAACACTTCTCGTTTTGTGACACTGTTTTCAGCTCATGGGGACGTAGTGGTCGGATTTGCTATCTTCCATATTGCTTATTCCAAAAAGAAAAAAAAGAAAAAAGAAAAAAAGGCACTCCTCCATGGTATGTGAATGTTGGTGGGCACCCGATGGAATCGGTTAGCCATGGTTTGAGAAAGGAAAAAAGGTGGAGAGGAGTGCCAAGCTTTATAAAAGAGCACAAAAGTGCCAATCTCTCTCTCAAAAACTTGATTCATTTTTGTATGGAAGATAGTAAGAACCCCATTGCTAGTCATTGACAAAGACAACCACCTCTCAAAACCAATTTTTATCTCTCTGTTTTACAAATGAAAAGCTCTAGCACATGTTTAATCACTGCTTCCCTCTGCGAAGGGCCTTTCTTTTACTTTTATGTTGAGTCACCACCTTCTACCTTTATCCACCATTAAGAGAGCATAGTTGTCATTCTGAGTATAATGTGCATTGTCCCAAAGTTTATCATTGATTGATTCATATTGTTGGTTTCACTTGTTCTCAAATTATTTGTATCTAGTCGCCCTCTTAAACTTGAAGGTGTCCTATGCATTTATGTTTTGCTCTCTTTTAAGGACAAGCTGAAAACCATTTGTATGTTTTTCCTTATGATTTGAACACATGTTTGACTTTCATTGTTTCATTTTCATGATCTTTTGTCTGTGTTCATTTTCATGTTATAACATGGTTGCTAAGTTTCTATTGTCAAGATTATATCTTTCATGCCCATGTTTTAAGTTCTTTGATCCCAGCTCACAATGCTTACATATATGATCAAGATTGTGTAGGTGCATGTCACCTCAAAAATTATTTCTTTTGTTATCACTTACCTACTCGAGGACGAGCAGGAGTTAAGCTTGGGGATGCTTGATACGTCTCAAACGTATCTATAATTTTTGATGCTCCATGCTTATTTTTGCACCATTTGCCTTGTGTTTTGTTACACTTCATGGCGTTTTTATGCGATTTCCGGAACTAACCTATTGACAAGATGCCACAGTGCCAGTTCCCTATTTTCTGCTGTTTTTGTGTTTCAGAAAAGCTACACAGGAAATATTCTCGGAATTGGACGAAACAAAAGCCAGAAGTCTTATTTTTCTCGGAAGCTTCCCGAAGACCGAAAGAGAGCCGGAGGGGGGCCAGAGGCCGCCCTCACACATAGGTGCCGCGGCCCAGGCCTGCCACCCTGGTGTGAGGAGTCCCTGGCTGCCCCCTGACGACGCCCCTTCGCCTATAAGAAGCCTCGGGACGGAAAACCCTAGGGGAGTCGGGCAATTTTCCAGAAAGAGTTCTGCAGTTCCGCCGCCGCTGATGAATTTCGGGGGACATAAGTCTCTGTTGCGGCACCCTGCCAGGACGGGGAAGTGCCCCCGGAGCCATCTCCATCGGTCTCCATCGCCGTCTCCGCCGTCTCCATCGACCTCACCGCCATCTCCATCAACCTTGCTGTCTCCTATGATGAGGAGGGAGTAGTTCATCCCCGGGGCTGAGGGCTCTACCGGTAGCTATGTGGTTCACCTCTCTCTCCCATGATGTGATCTTTATGTGATCGTGAGCTTTGTATCATGTTGAACAAGTAGATGTTATTATTCAGATATTATGTGTACTCTAGTGGTGTTATTAAAGTAATCTATTCCTCCTGCCATGGTGTAACGGTGACAGTGCGTGCATCATGGTGGTACTTGGTCTAGGCTACGATTGTGATATTTTATGGATTATGAGAATAATTGTCGCTATGATAGTATTGAAGTGATCTATTCCTCCTTTCATTGTGTAATGTTGACAGTGTGTGCACCGTGTTAGTACTTGGTCTAAGTTGCAATAATATCTATCTTGAGTTATGCTTTGATTTGGATATCTCTATGAGTGGTGTTTGTCAAGTACTTGATGAACTTTAAGGGGTGCTTCTATAGCCACTACGCAATGATTAGTGTTGTTCAATAGGAGAGTAATTCAGAGTACCATAGTGAAGAGAAGTTGTTTATTTGTTCAATTATGTTATATTTGTTGGGAGTGTGTCCACTAGTGAAAGTATGATCCCTAGGCCTTGTTTCCAAGCTTTGCACACCGTTTACTTGCTGTTTTGTTACATGTTTGCTCGCAGCGATACTTATTTCATATCACAGTTACTACTTATAATCATCACTACCACTTGTATTTCACTATCTCTTCGCCGAACTAGTGCACCTATACATCTGACAAGTGTATTGGGTGTGTTGGGGACACAAGAGACTTTCTGTATCGTAATTGCAGGGTTGCTTGAGAGGGATAGCTTTGACCTGTTCCTCCCTGAGTTCGATAAACCTTGGGTGATCCAGTTAAGGGAAACTTGCTGCTGCTCTACAAACCTCTGCACTTGGAGGCCCAACACTGTCTACAAGAACAGAAGCGTGTGTAGACATCAGTCAGTCGCTTGTAGGGTAGTAGGCCTGACTTGGGTCACTACGCTGCGTGTATCCGCTGCTACCTATGTTGAAGTGTGTCCGTTGAACTTGCCCTGCGTGGCATTAGTATTCAGCCAAGAGGCTATGTAAGACTTAACGACTTATTTATGTAATGGATGTTGTACTCTGTAATGCCAACTCTGTTATGTGGATTCATGACGGTCTTCCTGGGATCATGAATTGTATGCATAACGGGAATCCCGGGTGGTAAGCCGGGGTCCCCACAGAGTTGGTATCAGAGCCATCCTGACCTTAGGAAACCCTAGATTAGCATGGGCGTTAGACCGGACCAAAAACTATTTTCCTAAAATAAAAGAGATGGCTTTATATATCAAAGGTAAATATATATTGCTCTCATCTCTTCCCTTATTCTTTAAGCATCTTTAATTACTTGCATTTAAATTCAATTTTTTACTTATGTATAAATTTTGCACACTTGGGTAAGTCACTAATAAACTCTACTCTAAAACTTGTGTAGATGGATGCTCTTACCGCGCACCGTCAGGTTGGTACCCACGAGGACGTGCTGGTCTTCGAGAGGGACTTGGTGGAGTTGACCGCGCGCCTCGGATGACCGCGTCCCGAGGTGCGAGGCTATCAGCTGTTCGAGGAGGGCACCCGCGAGCTGGCTATCCGTGTGGTATGCCAGGTCCGCGGGAAGGAGGTTCCACCCACCTCACCGGAGTTCACCTTTGAGGTGATCGAGCGCAACTGGGGCGATGGCTTGATGCGCGTTCTGCGCCAGGCCATCTCGTGCCTCGTCCACCTCCACTACGACGAGTTGCTTGGGACTCGTTACGAGCACTACGGGAGGGTCGACGCCGATGGCTTTCCCCATCAGGCCGCGGTGCACACCCCTTTCAGTCGCCACTTCTGTCACACTGAGGCTATCCTACACCACACGCAGGAGCATCTGGACCATGTCCGGATGGTCGCCGACGAGAGGGGACTCGAGCTCGCTGTTCTTCGTGAGGACCTCTAGGAGTCTATCTTCTCACGTCACCGTCTTCTCTCTGCCAAGAGGAAGATCGTGAAGAAGAACAAGGCTCTAAGGAGGCGCGTCCGCGAGCTGGAGGACCACTTGGCTTCTCTGGAGAGCCATGTGTCCGAGTTGGAGGAGGAGACCGCCGAGCTCCGCAAGGAGAATGAGGAGGTACTTGGCCGCGACGACGACCACCAGGAGGCGTTCGACGAGGAGCCCGCTAGTACCGACGACGATGACCATGGTAGCGAGAGCGGTGATGACCGCAACGCCATCCTCGACTTCTACGCTCCTGAGACTCCTAGCGAGGAGGACCCCGAGGAGCTAGTTCCCCACGTTAGCGGCGACGAGTAGATCTCACCACTTTACCACTCACGTAGGCTGCCGCATAGTCGTTAGTTTGACCCTTTTGCGTATCGTGTTGTATGGTCTACTTAGAACCATTTGCTATGTTGGATGTATGAGACTATGTGTGGTATGTGTGTGTGTCTGGACATGTTTGGCACCCTTTTGCTTGTATATATTATGTATGCATGGACTTGTTATGCATGGTTGTTGGAGCATGTTATGTATGCTTGCCATGGATGTATGCTATGCATGAGTATAGTTCCTTTATCTCTTATGAAACCTGCATAAGTTTTCCTTGTTATAAATCTCACCAATCCACTTCTCTCCAGAATGGCTCCGGAGACTCGTGCCCATGATGGCAACAACCCGCCCCCACCTCCTGAGCCCGACATGACGCAGGTGCTGCGACTCCTGTTGGAGAAGCGTGAAGCCGCACGCGCCGAGCGTCAAGCCAACCTAGCTACCCTCCAGCAACTCGCTCAGATGGCCACCAACCACAACAACAATGGTGGCAACGATGATGAGGAACCCCACAACACGCTTAGGAACTTCCAAAACTCCAACCCACCAACATTCACCAAGTCTACCGAACCCCTGGACGCCGATGACTGGCTCCGCACTATCGAGAACAAGCTCGAGTACGCGGGAGTTGGAGCGAATGAGAAAGTGCTCTACGCCACCCATTTCCTAGCTGGCGCAGCGGGCGCAGCGGGCGCATGGTGGGAGAACGTCCGTGCCATGCAGCCCGAGGGCCAAGTGATGACTTGGGAAGCCTTCAAGACCAAGTTCCGCAAGGCCCACATCCCATCCGGACTCATCAAGATTATGCGTGACAAGTTCCTTAACCTCAAGCAAGGAGGTATGAGTGTCACCAAATACCTCGACAAGTTCACCACTTGGGGGAGGTATGCCTCTAACGACATCGACACCGATGAGAAGAAGCGGGAGCGCTTCATGAATGGACTTCAGGAAGACCTGCAGCCTTATCTGGTCGCCGTGCCATACAATGATCTGGAGTCCCTGGTTGATGCTGCTATTATGGTAGAGGACAAGAACAAGGCTGCCCGTGAAAGCCGGAAGAGGAGAATGATGAGTCAGGGTGGACCAAGCAGTCAGAGATCCCGCAACATGCCCCCATCAAGGTCTGCACCACCCCCTCAGAGGTTCGCCTCTCAAGCTCCCAGGCCCAACAACCCTAACCGCCAGTACTCAAGCAACCGCCCCTCCAGTGGGAATCCTTCTGGAGGAAATCGCAACACCTTCAATCCCATAAACCGCAGTCAAGGAAGTGGATGTTATACCTGTGGCCAGCCAGGGCATTTCTCTAAGGAATGCCCCCTGAAGAAACCATCCGCACCGAGCCTCAGCGCGCCTAAACCCAATCAGGGTCAAGGCCGTGGACCCTCTGGACGAAACTCGAAGAGTCAAGCCAATGTTGCTCGTGGCCGCCTGAACCACGTCAACGCAGCTGAAGCCGAGGAGGCACCTGATGTTGTGCTTGGTACGTTTCTTGTCAACTCAGTGCCTGCAAAGATTCTATTTGACTCTGGCGCGTCACACTCGTTTGTCACTGAGAACTTCGTGGATAAGGGTAGATTGAAACCTAGTCGCAGGGATAGACTCATGATAGTACAAATCCCTGGGTCATCAGTCAAGACCCAACTATCCTGCAGAGACGTCCCAGTAGAGCTCTACGGTGAGAAGTTCCAAGCGGATTTGATTGTTCTAGGTACTAAAGGGTTGGATGTGGTACTTGGAATGGACTGGATGTCCAAGTACCAGGGGCACATTGACTGTGCACGAAAGGCTATAACCGTGACCAGCAGTAGTGGAGTTCAAATTGAGCACGTAGCTACCATGCCATCCCGCAGAGCCTACTACAAGAAGTCTGTCTCTGGCCCGACTCTTGATCAAGTTCCGGTGATATGTGAGTACTCCGACGTCTTCCCTGAGGAGCTGCCAGGTATGCCCCCTGATCGGGATATCGAGTTCGTAATTGAGTTGATTCCCAGAACAGCTCCTATTGCCCAATGACCTTACCGTATGAACCCACAAGAACTTGAAGAATTAAAGAAGCAGCTTGCTGATATGCTCAGCAAAGGCCTTATCCGTCCCAGCGCTTCACCATGGGGATCGCCTGTTCTGTTTGTGGACAAGCGAGACGGTACCATACGACTGTGTGTGGACTACCGTAAACTCAACGAGGTAACCATCAAAAACAAGTACCCACTCCCAAAGATTGAAGACCTGTTTGGTCAGCTGAATGGAGCTAAAGTATTCTCCAAAATTGATCTCCGCACTGGATATCATCAGCTGAAAGTCTGAGAGTCTGATATTCCCAAGACCGCTTTCACCACTCGCTATGGCCTATTCGAGTACACCGTCATGTCCTTCGGCCTAACCAATGCCCCTGCCTATTTCATGAATCTCATGAATAAGGTATTCATGAAGTTCCTCGACAAGTTTGTGGTGGTTTTCATCGATGACATCTTGGTCTATTCTAAGACCGAGGAAGAGCACGCCGAGCATCTGTGGCTAGTTTTGGGAACCCTGCGTGAACACCAACTTTACGCCAAGTTCAGCAAATGTGAATTTTGGCTGAAAGAGGCTGGATTCCTTGGCCATGTACTCTCAGCTGGTCGAGTATCCGTTGACCCCTCAAAAATAACCTCCATCATGGAAAGGAAAGCCCCAACCAAGCCCACCAAAGTCCGAGCATTCCTTGGACTAGCCGGATACTACCGGAAGTTTGTAGAAGGGTTTTCCAGCATTGCCCGCCCCTTGACTCAGCTGCTCAAGAAAGATAAGAAGTTTGAGTGGACTGAGAAGTGCGAGCAGAGTTTTCAAGAACTCAAGAAGAGACTAGTGACAGCTCCCATTCTAACCATGCCCGACATTTCCAAGAGCTTCGACGTCTACTGTGATGCATCCAAGCTTGGTCTTGGAAGTGTCCTTATGCAAGACGGCAAGGTCATTGCCTACCTATCCCGCCAACTGCGCCCTCACGAGCTAAACTACCCTACTCATGACCTCGAGCTTGCCGCTGTTGTCCATGCCCTCAAGACATGGTGCCACTACCTTATGGGAAACCGTTGCGAGATCTACACCGACCACAAGAGCCTTAAGTATATCTTCTCCCAGAAAGAGTTGAATATGAGACAACGGAGATGGATTGAACTCATCAAGGACTACGACCTAGGCATTCATTACCATCCTGGTAAAGCGAATGTGGTCACCGATGCCCTCAGCCGAGAACCTTGTTCTCTAAATGCCCTATTAAGGACCAGCCAACCAACCTTGTGCGAGGAGTTCGAGAAGTTCGGACTTCAGCTTGTAAGCCATGGTTTACTGTCAAACCTTGAAGTCCGACCCACCCTCACGGACATTATTAAAGAAGCTCAGAAAGGACATGAGAGTATCGAAGGCATCAAGCGTAGGATGGGATGAGAGGAAGTACCTGGATTCTCAATTGACCAGGAAGGTGTGCTATGGTATAATGGCCACCTGTGCGTCCCTAGCATCGAGGAGTTGAAGCAGTCCATTCTGAAGGAGGCCCATGATACCCCTTACTCTATTCATCCCGGAGGCACCAAGATGTACCAAGACCTAAAGGAACGTTTTTGGTGGCACGGTATGAAGCGAGAGATAGCCCTCTATATTGCCCGGTGTGACATCTGCCAACGCGTCAAGGCCGAGCATCAAAGACCCGCAGGCTTACTGCAACCCCTGAAGGTACCGTTATGGAAGTGGGAGGAGGTCGGTATGGATTTTATTACTGGACTACCCACCTCCCAGCGGGGACATGATTCTATATGGGTCATCGTGGACCGCCTCACTAAGGTCGCCCATTTTATCCCCGTCAAGACCACTGACCATGGAAACCGCCTAGCAGAGTTGTATATCTCCCGCATCGTCAGCCTTCATGGCGTTCCCAAGACCATCGTCTCAGATCGAGGGCCCCAGTTTACCTCGCGATTTTGGGCAAAACTCCAGGAAGCTTTAGGCACCAAGTTATCCTTCAGCACAGCCTACCACCCGCAAACCGGAGGTCAAACCGAGCGAGTAAACCAAATCCTTGAAGATATGTTGCGAGCTTGCGTTCTGTCTTATGGAACCAAGTGGGAAGACTGTCTGCCATTCGCGGAATTTTCCTACAATAATAGCTAGCAAGCTAGCTTGCCAATGGCCCCTTTTGAAGCCCTCTACGGACGCAAGTGCCGTACCCCTCTCAACTGGTCCGAGACTGGAGAAAGCCAAATATTTGGGCCCGATATCATTAAGAAGGCCGAAGAGCAAGTCCAGCTCATTCGGAATCGTCTGAAGGCAGCCCAATCCCGGCAGAAGAGCTATGCTGACTCTAAGAGAAGGCCGGTTACCTTCAACGTGGGAGATTTTGTCTACCTTCGAGTGACACCGCTCAAGGGCATGCAACGCTTCCATGTTAAGGGTAAGCTAGCACCCCGCTACATCGGCCCATTCAAGATACTAGAGCGCCGCAGAGAGATGTCCTACAAGCTAGCGCTACCCTCAGAATTGTCTGAGTTCCATGATGTATTCCACGTGTCGCAACTCCGCAAATGCCTTCAAGTTCCTAACAAACCCGAGACCTTCACCGAGATCGATCACAACTCCATCGACCTGAACTCCGATCTCACTTACCGGGAGAGACCAATCCGCATTCTTGAAGAAGACGTCCGTCTTACCCGTAGACGCAAGATCAAGATGTATAAGGTGCAGTGGAGTAACCATACCGAAGAGGAAGCCACTTGGGAACGCGAGGATTATCTTCGGCGAGAATTTCCCGGACTACTTCAAGCTTAGCTACGGAATCTCAGGACGAGATTCTTTTAAGGGGGGAAGGTCTGTAACACCCCACTTTTGTTGCCCAAGTTAAAAACTTTACTTAAGTACTTTTTGTGGGTAATTAAAAACTTTTGCTCAGCAATGTATGTGTGCCCTATGAATGCATGATTGCATGTGTATTTTCATATGAGTGGGTATTAGCATGATTTCATGTGTGTGCAAGAGTTTATGCCCATGATTTCATGTGAGAGTGTTTGATTTATTTAAACCTTGTTTTCTTTCTCAACACATGTGCTTTCAACTAGAGAAGTCTGCTATGATTTCATGCAGCATATTTTGACCCTAGCTCATAATTGTGTGCACCAAAAGTTCTAAGCATAGACCATGTGTGAAATCATCTCTCTTTCCTTTTCCTTTTCTTTTATTTTTTTTGCTCTTTTATTTGGAAATAGGAGTGTCTCCAAAACCCTAGCTTACTTAGCTCAAAAATTTATCAACTTTGGTCTTGTGCTCTTGAGCACTTTAGACACCACTGGAAGCTTTTCAAAACTCAATTTTCAAATCTATTGGGTGATTCAAATTTAAATTTGAAATCCGGCCATAAGGGCCCTACCCTTGTTGTATCTTTTTCTTTCTTCTTAGTTCTTGCAAACCGACCAAAAGGAGGCAGGGATCTGCTGAAGATTTTCCTAGGCATCGAAGGATCTTCAAGAGCCTTGTCTGTTTGTCCTATTCGGTTTGCGTCGAGAGGGAAGGGGAGCCCGATGCTAATCCCTCTGTTAAACCCCTCCCCCTCTCTGAGCTCAACCTGGCACCGCCCTCGACCCCCAGTAGAAGAATGCCACCCTTTCTAGCACCTAGACCCTGACCCCATCGTGCAGAGGGACAGCTCAAGCACTCCACGCCGCCAGCGCCGTTGCCATTGCCATCGGTGGACGCCATGCCTAGCCAAGACGCCACCGACCACCTCCCGTGCCATCGCTTCGCCACCAGCCTTGCCTCGACCCCACTGATCGATTCCCCGAGCCAGTTTCCCTCGAACGTGACCGTACGCCGCCGCCTAACCTTGTCAGTGCCACACCGTCTGGCCACCCAGCATGCCCAGAGCGAGGCTCACGTTCCCGTGCATGCACGCCTCCTCCAGCCCCGCACCGCACGTTTAGCTGCACGGCACGATACCACCGACGCGACGACACCCTTGCCCAGACCCCTGGTGCACTGTATCGATGCCGCCGCCCACCGATTTCCCTGCTTGGTCATTGAACCCGACCCGTTTTCGCGTGAAACCGCCATCCACCGACACCACCAGCGTGTTCCCTAGAATTAGCTCACCGTGCCGCCCCGCACAACCGCCCACGACGACCAATGGTGACCCCCGACGGTGCACCATAGACCAACACCACTGTCAGAATAAAACCCCCCAGCACCTTCTCTGGAACTCTCTATCCCTCCCATTTGCCCCCTCACCAATCTCTCTCACTCCCTCAGCCGCTCCGCCTGGAAGCCGTCGCAAAACCACGACCGAAGCTCGTCGGAGCTGCGGTAGATCGACGACCGCTAGGGAGGTCGCCGTCGACAGACCCCGCTCTCTCTCCCTGTTTCTTCTTCAACTCACAGCACTGCTTCACGCCATCTAAACCTTGCCCTATCCTTGTTTGCTCCCAGGTTGGCCGCGGTCGACGAAGCCGTTGCCGTAGACGCCTGGACGCCGGCGAAACCCGCCAGATGGACCCCAGCCTTTGCATGCAAGTTCTGCAACCGCCATCGTCTTCTCCGACCTCGACTCGACTGATTCCGACTCTCACCTGACCCCGACGCCCTCGGTAAGCGCCTTCCCCGCTGAAACCCTAGCGGGCATCGCCTCCTCGCGCGCATGCAGCAGCTCGTGACGACGACGACGGACAGCCATCGATCGTCGCTTAATCCGACGGCCGGAGTCCCGTACCGATTCGCCCCTCACCCCGGGCTGGCCAGCGAGCCGGTTGGGCTAGATCCGGCCCAGATCTGGCCTAGCCTGGCCAGATCCGGCCCGTCTTTTATTTTTTCCTCTGTGTTTATCTATTTGCTGATTAAGTGCTGCAATTTAAATCAGTTTAAAAATGTTTTAGGCCTCAGAAAAATATGATTCAAATTTTGCTGGGTTCAGCATAAAGTTTTCTATCACCTGGTGCTGAATGTTTGAATTTTTGGCTCCTAGATATTATCTGAGGATTAATTAGAGTAGATCTATAGATATTCACCTATTTATGCATATCTGTGGTTCTGTTTGATGAAATTGTTATTTCCATTTTTCACAGATGCTGTGGTGCAATATGGATTTATAGGCACTGGTTTCACTAATTTAGGAGTTGTGCCTTGTTTGTAGAAATTAAATTAATGATGTCAATATCCTGCAGTAATTGTTTATTTGTGCTCAAAATAATGATTATTTTGGAATGATTCCACTTGTGGTGTATTAGTCATTCCAGTAGCTTTCCAAAATGACCTCTGGTAGAATTTTTGGGCTTGCAGATTATTTTATGGTATTGTTTTGCTATTCTAGTGATTTCTAGGAATAGGAAATTCTTATTAAATTACCTCTACTATTTAAATTTGATTCCAGTGATGTTGGTTCTGTTATGTTGTGGGTTGCTAGTAGATATGTTGGTGCCTTGTTTTAATGCCTGTTTATGCATGCAAGTGATTGCTTGTGAGTGATTATTAGGATACAACTAGAAATCGTTTGTTGTGATGTTGATATTTGTTTCCTTTCTAAAATAGATATATATTCTGTTATCTAAACTTGTTTGCTTCTGATACTCAAATACTTAAGTGTGTGTTGATTGCTGGATGAAATCCCTTGTATGCATGAATGCTTATCGTGTGTGTCTTCGTTTCCTTTTCTGGCGATAGAATCGAACGACGACTGTGCGGAGGAGGGAGAAGTGTTTGAGTACCAGGAGGAGGGTGATCAGGGACAAGCCAATCAAGGCAAGCCATCTACTTGTTGCATATCTGAATCCTATATGTCACTATGCATTGCTCTACTCTTGCTTCCATTACTATGCATTGTTTTCTTATATTGCTATTTCCCTTATGTAGCAATAGTTGGCGACTTAGCTCCACAAGTCGATTTGCCATCATCTCTAAAGATGACACCTTTGACACCTACTCAATACCCTGAAAAGTAGAGACTCGATGATTAGCATCGAAGTCTTTGGGAAACACTTGTAGTGGAGCCAAAAACTCTAGGATTGGGAACACTTCCTCTGGAAAGATTTTCGAAAATGTTTTCGAACACCTTGGAGTATTTGCTACTCCATTGAGATGTTTACAAATGATTTTATAAACATGGAGCTGGACTTGGGAGGTGTAGAATTGGTGGATTTCTGAAAAGTGGCATTGTGTATAAGTGTTCGCCAAACCAATTACTCCCGTGCAACCACATTACCCGGTATGGGACGGGCTTAGTCTGAAGTCTTTGTGCTTTAGTGCGGGGAGCCTCACAACTATATAAGGGTCTGCAGGACCCCGGAATCCGGGTTGACGCTTAACGAAGGTCAACACATATCATGGCATATCCCGAGCCGCCGGAAGACACTTGGGTTCTCCCGCCGTGGCGCCGGAGTTACGCTCTGGAGGAGGTACTGCCGGGACGTGCCGGGGAGGTAAACTCCACAGGGTAGGCACCCGTACTAAGGTAGATAGATGGAGGGCTTCGATCGATTATCCGAACCCCGCATACTTGTGTATGACGGTCCGTGGTGGTATCCCGTCGGATTTATCGAATGGTGTGGGTAAAGTGTACAACCTCTGCAGAGTGTAGTCTATTCGAATAGCCGCATCCTCGGTCATGGACGGTTGGAATGGCCATACTTAACCTGTGTCAGGTTTTGGTTTTATAAAAAGGTTTTCTGGAAAAATGGAGGTTTGTGCCGAGCGAGTACTTGGAGGGTACGGCCGTGGCACGGAACTGGGTTGGAGTACTTGGAGGGTACTGCCGACGAATTGAGGTGGTCATGTTCGATTGGCCACCGGTTTATTCCGAAAAGGAGTTTCCCCCTCTCCTAGAGATTTTTACTAAATGTTCTACAAGTCTTCTTTTAATAAGGATATAGAAATGTCGTGGGACATGCTATATCGACACGAGAGGTCATTAGAATATAGTCACTGAAACTAAACCAACCCTTGCTACAGCCATATAGCATGTGAATATTCTCTCTTAGATGGTTTGCGAGTACAATTCCAAAATGTACTCACGGCTTTGTCCCTGTCTATTAACTTGGCCAGACTTTGGAGTTGATTATGAAGAAGATGATGAGGAGTACGATGACGCCGGTGCAAACTAGGACTCGTTTCCCGGTCAGTCGCCTGTAGGGTAGTAGGCCTGACTTGGGTCACTACTCTGCGTGTATCCGCTGCTACCTATGTTGAAGTGTGTCCGTTGAACTTGCCCTGCGTGGCATTAGTATTCAGCCAAGAGGCTATGTAAGACTTAACGACTTATTTATGTAATGGATGTTGTACTCTGTAATGCCAACTCTGTTATGTGGATTCATGACGGTCTTCCTGGGATCATGAATTGTATGCATAACGGGAATCCCGGGTGGTAAGCCGGGGTCCCCACAGCATTTTATTCAATGCAATGGCATTCCAATATTTATAAAATTCCAAACACATTTGAAATCATTGTTCATCCATAGTGATAATTAAGTTTTCACTTAATTAATATGGAAGTAAAAATAATTTATCCACAATTGCAATTTAAGTTTTAACTTGAGTATGCAAATCAGCCCATGAGTCCAGTTCAGCCCAAAGCCCATTTAGTGACAACTACCACTTGTCATGATTAAAATAAATAGAAAAGTAAAGCCACATAGGAACCTTAGCTCCTAAGTATCCACATATAGAGCCAAACTACAAGGACGGTTGCACAATTATTAAAGCCTTAGGTGTCAACCCCACAGTCATCCCAAAACACTATAAATAGGACCCATGAGCTCACCCTAAACCTCACACCTCCTCATAAGCTCACAAGTATCACTCTTAGACGAGAGGTTGAGAAAAAGAGCTCAAGAATCACCCTTAGGCCAGAGGCTAAGGGAGAGGAATCTCCAAACACACTCAGTAGTGTGGAGTAGAGATCTACGAGGAAGAAGGGAGCAAGAATAGGAGGAGAAGAACTGCACCAGATCTTCATCAAGCCCACTTAGGAATCTATAAAGGTTATAGCTCAAACCCTAGAATAGAAAGTAGTGAGACCTTAGGATAGAAATTAGTGAGACCTTAGGATATAAAGTAGTGAGAGTGAGTGGTAGCTATTCCCCAGAACCCTAAGTCCCTGGTATGTATTCTCCAACATTGGAGAATAGCATCAGTAAACTCAAAGGCCTCACACAACTAACACAACGGATGATGACGTATTACTTAAGACCACAACCCTAAGATCTTCCAATTATTTCCCCTGACTGAATCACAAGATCAACCAAAGGAAGAAAAAGAAGAGCGAAAGCCAACAAATTTGGACAACAACACAATTCTGTCCAAAATGCATATTTCTATCATCTACACCCAATCCTAGCACCTAAAACTATTTCCAGATCATATATTTGATCAAGAACACCTAAGAACATGAAGAACATCAAGAACACCTAAGAACACGAAGAACATCAAGGATACACCCAAGAATTTAAATCATAATAACTAAATAAATTTAAGAATCTATATTTAGATCATATGAACACATCAAAAATCACTAGAAATCAACCCATCAATAAGTCTACTTAATCTAGATTATATTCTACACATCTAAATGATCCTATGACAATCAAGAACAAAAAATCATAAGAACTAAAATGCATAATAAACATGGATTGTAAATCCATCTCTAACTTACAAGATATGTGGAATCTGATGAAACAAAACTCATTTACATTACGTTAGATACATCCAAAAACTTGAATCAAATAACCTAAAAATGTTTTGCAACTGAAAATATCATGCCTTGATAACCCACATCAGTCACCCTGATAGTGAAGTTCTTCACCTAATTAAGATTAAGACATAACATACTTGGATTAAGTAAAATTCAAGTTCTAAACCCTTATGAACATAGATAGACATAAAAATAAGTGATATTCCCAATTTCCATATTTTCTTCGAAAATAAATATTAAACTTAAAAATAAAATATAATAATAATATTAATATTTTAAAAAATAAGATATCAAAATATTCAGAAAAATAAAATCTATCTACTCACCGCAAAATCTTATTCAAATAAATTCAACAAATTCAAAACCCAATAAAACCCTAATCATAACATTTCTTAATTTGATAATTTCAAAGAAATGTTAAATTCCAAAAACCCTAAATCCCAATAAATTCAAAATTTGAACTTCAAGAATGAAATAAAACATAATTTTATTCTTGAAGATAAAAGTTTAACTCAAATATAAATTCCAAAGATTCCTTTGAAATAGTATCTAGGAAGAAGAAATTGAGAAAAGAAATAAATTTGAAACTCACATCCAAATTCTTATTTAACCTTTATATCTCAACCTTATGCTACCAAACACTTTGATTTTAGTTAAGAATATGAGTGGATTTACCATGTCTTTAAATAAAATATGGTGATCATCAACCTTTGATGAAAGTAAATATAAGTAGAAGTAATTAAGAAAATACTTAAGAAGAAATTAAGAACATTTAGAAAGTGATTATAAACCATTAATTTCTAATAATAGTATTCAGATATAATTCTTAGTATACATAAACCCTAGATCCCATGATTATTCATGAATTCATAAATAATAGTTAAAAAAAATACTCAACCCTAAAAATCATTTCCACTCAAGGAAAGGATTGAAAGTAGAAAACCCTAAATACACATGTTACTAATGATTAGTACTTAAACTTAAAAGAAAATGTTATTCAAAAGTTATTCTTTTTGCCACTTCAAAAGAAAGAAATTCTACACTAGTTTTCTCAAACAAGTAAAAGGAAATATTAGGAGTGATATTAACCAACCAAATATAACCATGCCATGCTTTGTTGTGTATATGTTATAAATGAGAA
Source organism: Dactylis glomerata (assembly GCA_007115705.1). Taxonomy (NCBI): domain Eukaryota; kingdom Viridiplantae; phylum Streptophyta; class Magnoliopsida; order Poales; family Poaceae; genus Dactylis; species Dactylis glomerata. The sequence continues at coordinate 2,176,812 of QXEO01000320.1, read as the reverse complement.
CTCTTATGCTTGAACATTATTTATGAGTGAAGTAAACACTAGTGGAAAAAAGCCTATTGGTGGCGCACCATTTTGGCATATGCGTGGCGCATATGGGATGCGCCACCAATCCCACGCCACTAATAACAGTTTATTGGTGGCGCATGTCAATATGCGCCATGCATATGTTGAATATTGGTGGCGCATATAGAATATGCGCCATTAGTGTCTTATGAGTGGCGCATATTGCTATATGCGCTACCAATACATAATGCGCCACTAAACACCTATAATATGCGCCACTGATATTTCGTACAGGTCCAAAAAAACTGATATTTTCTGGTATTTATACACAGCAATGCACAAGAATATATATAGGTATACAATATAACTGCAGAATACACAGCATGCAGTATAAAACAAATATATCATCATCACAAACAATTAGATCCATAATAGTGACAAAGTTCCCGAATATTAGAAGTGTTAGAGCATATATAGCCCAAGTTCATGCATTACACACATTACACATTACACATTACACACACTACACATCTCACCAAAAGACCGAGTAGACTACACCCGCAATGGTGAGCAAGACCGGTTCGTGTCTCCTCCACTTGGAGACCGCGAGCTCTCTTGTCTTGTACCCTTTGTAGCAGTTGCCGCTGAAGTTGGTCACCGGCCTGTGCCTGGCAGTCCTCCCACTCCTCGTAGACTCCTGGAACCCGACCACTGTACACCACGTACCACTTCGCCATCTCTCTATAGACATGTAGTATATATGTTATGCAACGAAAGGAATGACAAAGTGCAAAAACATGCTTGCATGATCACAAATACTGTGGCAAGGATTCATAAGCCTAGAATAAAATATAGCATGGATGACGATCGATCATATATAAGAAAGTCCAACATCGAAAAAAAAGTTCGAATAGATCACACCGGCGACGACGATGAGCAAGATCGAGACCATGATCAAGAACTTCATCCGATTCTTCTTCCACACGTGTCTCCTCCACTTAGACACCGCGAGCTTTCTTGTCTTGTACCCTTTGTAGCGGTTGCCGCTGAAGTTGGTCACATGTGCCTGGCAGTCCTCCCAGTCCTCGTAGACTCCTAGAACCCGACCACTGTACACCACGTACCACTTCACCATCTCTCTATAGACATGAAGTATATATGTTATGCAACGAAAGGAATGATAAAGTTCAAAAACATGCTTGCATGATCACAAATACTATGGCAAGGATTCATAAGCCTAGAATAAAACATAGCATGGATGATGATCGATCATATATAAGCCTAGAATGGAGTATATATGTTATGCAACAAAAGGAATGACAAAGTTCAAAAACATGCTTGCATGATCACAAATACTATGGCAAGGATTCATAAGCCTAGAATAAAACATAGCATGGATGACGATCGATCATATATAAGCCTAGAATGGAGTATATATGTAATGCAACGAAAGGAATGACAAAGTTCAAAAACATGCTTGCATGATCACAAATACTATGGCAAGGATTCATAAGCCTAGAATAAAACATAGCATGGATGACGATCGATCATATATAAGCCTAGAATGGAGTATATATGTTATGCAACGAAAGGAATGACAAAGTTTAAAAACATGCTTGCATGATCACAAATACTATGGCAAGGATTCATAAGCCTAGAATAAAACATAGCATGGATGACAATCGATCATATATAAGCAGTTCATAATACGAAAAAAAAGTTCTAGCGCCTAGAGGGGCCCGCCTCGTCGTCGTTGGCCCCCTTCTTCGTCGCCGCTAGGCCCGATCGAGCATCTCGTGCGGCGGCGGGGGCGGGGAGGAAGTCATCCTCCACAATCTTGTGGAGGCGACCGGAGTCCTCCGCGAGCAGTGCCAAGAGGCGCCGCTGCTCCAACTCCATGAAGCCGCGCGCTCCCTCCTCCGTCGCGTGGTGGTCGCGTGACTCCTTGAGCCCCGACTCAAGAAGTAGGCCGTCCCACTCGTCGTCGCGCGCCGCCTCCTTGTTCTCCATCCGCAGAGAACGCCACGAGGCGTGGATGGCCGCCTGTTCTTCATTCTCGGGGTCTGAGATGGCCCACTCCATGTCGTTGATCTCCGCCTGGGCTTCCGCCTCCAGGCGGTCGTTCTCTTCTTCGTCCTCCGGGTAGTCCACCTCGGGGACTTCTTCCTCCTCGCCGTCGGACGCTGGAGGTGGTGGCGTTGGAGGCGGCGTCGGAGGGGGAGGGGGTGGTGGTGGGCGTCGGCTCATCATGGCGTAGGTGGTGATCTTGCGGCGCACCATGGCGGAACCTACAAAAGCATATACAAGTTAGTTCATACTAGTAGGTATTTTATATCCGGTTTTGTTATGGACGCGATTCAGCAAAACAGGAGCTTCTTCCCAACTCAATGTCATTCAAACATTTCATTTGTCAGTATTCAGAAGTAAGCTTCTAAAATACTGAACTTGGAGCAAAATAGAAATTAAATAAGAAGGCACGATGGGATATGAATTTCTCCTCGAAGATAATCAGAGACGCGCACACATGCAAACAGTAAAGTGCAAGCGATAGCAATTGGCAGGTGAGCTCGGCACAACTTGCTTGCTTCAAACACTAAAGCAAAGCAAATTATATGGACCGCAGGATACGTACTACTACTACTTAACGGAAGCAAAACAAGAGCTCTTCCTAACTCCCAGGTCAAACTGATGGTGCTATTCAACATTTGATTAGTCAGTTTTCATAAGCTCTAAAATACTAAGTTGGAATAAAATAGAAACTAAATATACACACAGAACGGGACAGAGATCTCCTGGCCTGACACTACACTGAAGATAAATCTGAGCGTGCACAAACATGCAAACAGTAAAATGAAAGCAAAATCAATTTGGCAGGTGAGCTCGCCACTTCATGCTTGGTTGAAATACTAAAGTAAAGCAGATTAAGTGAATCACGGGGTGAATACTAAACCGAAGCACGTCAAAGTGCCTTCAACAATCTTTGCCAGTTGTCTACTGAATGAGATAATAGACAAGAGTCAGCAAATTAAGCAATTACTTTAGAGCTGACCGGTGTATGCTACATAGAAGACGATCACCACACACAAAATGGGTGAACAATCGAACGCCCCTGATGGGCACGATCTGTGGACAGGAAGGAGGGCGGAGGAGGACGGAGCTAGGGAAGAGGTGGGCGATACCTGCGCCGCCGCGGGGAAGCCTGCCGCCGCGGGGAAGGAGACAGAGGAGATGCGACGGCGACGGCGACGGCAACGTCTTCGAGCGGGCGAGGATGGGGCTTCGAGCGGCGACGGCGGCTTCGACTAGGCGAGGATGGGGCTTCGACCGGGGGCTTCGATCGGCGGCTTCGAGCGGCGACGACGGCTTTGACCGGGGGCTTCGATCGGCGGCTTCGAGCGGCGACGGCGGCTTTGACCGGGGGCTTCGACCGGGGGCTTCGATCGGCGGCTTCGAGCGGCGACGGCGGCTTTGACCGGGGGCTTCGAGTGGGGGCTTTGAGCGGCGGCGGCGGCTTTGACCGGCGGCGGCTAGGGTTACTAGGGTAGAGGAGGTGCGTGGGGGGAAATGTGGTGGGGAAGAAATCGATCGTTGCGGCCCGAACCGATATTTGGCTAAGTGTCACACTTAGTCAAATATCGCGACGCTCACCCATATGACAACAATACTAGTGTGACTCAGTGGTACAACTCTCTGTGCTGCGTCTGGGGCATCCAGGGCTCGACTCCTGGTTGCCTCACAATTTTTTTTTACATTTTTTTAATAGTAACAAATACTAACTACTTCAAAATTTATTAGTAACTAATAAAAACACTAAAGAAACATTAATTAATATACACGAATACTTAGAAACTTTTTGTTCACTTTATTTGTGAGTATCATAATAGTTTATTCAAGAAACCACGAATATATATATCGTCATGTACATCACACAAAAAATGTCATGATCTCGATTCCGCGCTAGCTAGCTAGAGCTAGCGTCTCTTTGCAATCTTCTTGCCCTTCTTCCTCGCGTTTGTTGAATACTCTAGGCCGGGAATGTTGAGGTTTCTTCTCGTGAACGGACAACCTTTAGTAGGTAGGGTGGTCTTCCTTCTTCCTGCGGTAGTCGGCTTGTCAAAGTACTTGTCGAATTCCTCTTCGATCTTTGGATCACCGTTCTTTTCTAAGTCTTGGTCGTTGGCGGGTCCTTCCATTCCGATGATGCTCCTCTTGCCCCTCTTCATGACAACACGGCTTGGCTTTGACGGGTCGGTGATGAAGAAGCATTGGTCAACTTGGCTCGCGAGTACCCATGGCTCATTTTTTGCGGAAGCGTTCTTCGCGGAGGCATCGGGCATAACCATGGTGGTGAAATACCGGCCCTCTTTCTGGACGCTCTTGGCCCATCTGACACGGAACATCGGCACCTTCTCTCTGGCATAGTCGAGCTCCCAGATCTCCTCGATCCTTCCGAAGAATCTTTCCTTGACGGTGGCTTCGTCATCGGCATAGGATAGCATCGTTACTCCTGAGTTCTGATATTCGCTACTCCTGTCCCTTTCCTCGGTGTAGAATCTGTATCCGTTGATGTCGTAGGCCTGATTTGTCCTCATGTTGTGCCCGGGGCCCTGTGATAATGCAAAAATTAGTTTTTCATCCTTCGTAGAAGGCGTTGACTGCAGGCCGTGAAGCTTTTCCTTGAACCAAGCCATGAAGCTGGAGTTGTGCTCTCTTGTTACGTCTCCCTTCTTCCTCGGCCGACCTAGGTCAATGAACTTCTGCTCTACAAAGCTTTTGTGCTCCTCCACCCAAGGGTCAACCAATTCGATGTGCTGTAGCGCGACGAGGTGTGCCCGGACAAAGTCGGGGCGTCGACCCTTCGCGCCGACATGCAAGGCACGAAAACCCTCGCGGTGACCATATCCGGCAAGCCTACCGAGGTGCGTCCTTTTGGGCAGACCAACAGGGTCGTCCGTGTCGTCCTCCTCGGTGCGTAGATAATTCTGGCAAAACGAGACACACTCGTAGGTCAGAAAGACCTTGGCGATGCTTCCATCTGGACGGGACCTATTGCGAATGAATCCTTTGATAACACCATTCAGCCTTTCGAACGGCATCATGTTGTGCAGGAATGTCGGACCGAGATGAATGATGTCATCCACGAGATGGACGAGTAGATGCACCATGATATCAAAGAACGCGGGCGGGAAGTAAATCTCAAGCTCGCACAGTATCACAACGATCTCTTCTTGCAGCGCATCGAGCTGCTTCAAGCCGATAGATTTCCTCGAGATGACGTCGAAGAAGTTGCAGAGGCCAAACAACGTCTCACGGACGTGCTCGTCCATTATCCCTCGGATCGCAACGGGAAGTATCTGTGTCATCAACACGTGACAGTCATGAGACTTCATCCCGCTGAACCTCTTCTTTGCTTCATCCAGATATCTGCCTATGTTCCCGGAGTAACTGTGAGAAACTTTAACTCCTAGGAGGCACTTAAAAAACTGCTCGAGCTCCTTCTCACTTAGAGTGAAGCAGGCAGCGGGAAACACCACATCCCTCCTCTTAGCCCTCTTGCGGGGACCCTGAGTATCTTCGTCCATCGTCTCATCATCATCATTGTTATCGGGCGGACCATGAAGTTCTTTCTTGATGCCAAGGAATTCCAGGTCGTGTCTTGCCTTCGGCCCGTCCTTGGTCCTATCCGGCATGTTGACGATAGTGGCCAGCAGACTCTCACATACGTTCTTCATGATGTGCATGACATCAAGGCTATGGGGCGTGTGGAGGTATTTCCAGTACGGCAGGTCCCAGAAAACAGACCTCGCTTTCCACACACCATGCAGCGGCTTTGTCCTCGGACGCTTCTTTCCCGGCAAAGGGCACTCTTCCCAGTTTTCCAGCATGTCGTCGATTACTTCACCGCTCCTGTGTAACAACCCAAATTTTTGGAATTTTAGAAACAAATAAAATTTAATAAAATACCAAATTTTGGACCCAACAAATTTTTTTATTTTAAATACAAGATTAATTTCTTGTCTTTTAAAACCTGTGAATTTGAGCCCTTGCTCCCATGCTTCAAATAAAAAAAGAGTATGAGAAAGGTTTGAAATCCAATCCTTTGAGCCTAATTTTTGAAAACCATTGTTTGGGAAGATAGTAAAATCATATCTCAAGAAGGCTAGCTTTGTTATAAAAGAGTAAAATAAAAAGAACCTATTTTCAAACGATTATGTTCTTAAGTGGATATTTCCAAAAATATTGGAATCAACATTTTGAAAACTTATTTTTCAAAATCTTTGAAAACCTCCCCTGATTCTTAGCCAAACGTGAAGACCAAAATAAGACATGTGCTTATTAAATGATTTAATCAAAATAGTTTTTCTACATATTTAAATCTTGCATAAGTGCAGGCCAAATCCATTCGGGAAACATAGTTCCAATAAACAAAGTCATCCAATCCCATGCAACTAGGAAGAAAACATAAAGAAATGAGAAGAAACACAAAACCCTGAATCAGAAAGATTAGAAAAGCTATCTTCAAAATATTATTGCCTACACCACTTTGCCCTTCTATATTAAGAAATCTTTGATCTAGACCATCATGGATCTCTCCACAGTACACAATAACAAGTTATAAAGATTCAAGACCGCATAGTTTGAAGCCAGAAACTATGTTTAACCCTATTCAAATTTCTACCAAAGTTTGAATTCAAATGAGAGGTCATTCCCAACTCCATGTCATCTCCAAGAAAACCAACACCTTTGGACCAAGATAAATTTTTTGCACTTCATATTGCATGTATGCATAGAGTTCTAATATATGTCTTTTATGATTTCATGTGTGTTATAATTTTTTGTGCAATGTTTAGTTAATCCACACTTAACCAACAGAAGCATTAGAGAAGAACCACAAGGACTAAAGGAACCAGAAGCAAAAGAAATAAAGAAAAGAGAAGAAAAGTTTGATCTAGAAAATGTTATTGACTACCCTACTTTGGACACTTAAATTAAGCAATCTGTAAATCAATTAAGTGTGTGGTCAGTTGGTTGAGCTTGACCAAACTACATACTTACTCAACCAAAGTTTTTCAAACAAAAACTCAAACCAGAACCCCACTCAAACATCCGCCAAAAACCGAATCTGAATCAGCAACCAAACCTTATCTTCGAATTAATTTTTTTGCAAAACAATATCTTTCTTCAGAACAAAAATAGATTTGGAAACCCTACTAGGTATCTTGACAACCCACAGTGGCCGTTTTCAAAAATTCAAATTCGGAGTTCATTCGAGCATTTGACCGAACACCTTGTGGGCGAATTTCAGCAAAACCAAACCCACTGTAGATGACACAGTTCCCGTACGCCCTAGCCCCCTAGCCGTACCCGAGGACATCCCCTCTCACCCCTTTGTTGATCCCCAGCCTCCCCTGCCCCGACCCGGGCCGTGAGACATGGAAGAACAGAGGGAAACACACCCGGACCCCCCACCTCTGGCCACTGCTCCTCTCTCTCTCCCTCGTCACCCTGCTGCGCCATCGCGTCCCCAACGTCACCATAGCACCGCCGGACATGCCCACGTCGCGCCAGAGCCCCGCCTTGCCCCTCCCACAGCCGACACGCACGGTGTCCTGTCCGCCCGAGACCATCCTTCGTGCTCCCTCTCCCGTCTATAAAAAGCCGCCATTCTTGACTGGAAAGATGCACACCACCTTCCTCTACCTCCTAGACATCGTCTCCCTCGAAGTAGCTTCCTGGTTCGAGCTCACCGGAGCCGGCCGAGGTCCGGAGCGCCCTGCCGTTCCCGATGTTGCAGAACCTCCCGCGAGTTGAAGTCTTGACGAGGTGGACGAGGAGTCTCCCCTCCGCCGGACTGCGCCCCGCCATCGCCTCTCGTCCCTCCTCCGTTGAGCTTCGTCACCGCGCCATTCTTCCCCGTCGGTGAGCTCCTCGCCGTGTCCCAGTAGGAAACGAAGCTACGTACCGGTTCGGTATTAATATTTTTTTTTCTCTCTGGCGTTCCCCGCTGGACTTCTAGTCGGGCCGGCCCGGCTGCAGCCTAATACTTGGCCCAGTTCGATCTGGTCTGCTCCTGGCCCGTTAGTCACCCGAGCGTGGCCTGCGCCAGTCAAAAAGAAGAAAAAAATATATAGAGGGATGAATTAAAAATCTGAATCTGAACCTATCTTAGATTTAAATTTCCCAGAGTTTTAGGTATTCAAATTTAGCAAATAAGATACCGTTGGAAAGCTTAGAAGATGCCCTATCCCATGGAAGTGTTTTCAACACATTTAGACTTATAGTTTTAATTCATCAAAAATAACAAAACATGAGCTTTTCCACCTTAGAAAATCCTTATCAAATCAAATAAAATTCATAAAAATGTGACTCCAACTCTCAGAATCCATAATTAGTAATATGTATGTGTTTCAAAGATTAGATTCAATATATAAACCTTTTAAGTTCAATGTTGTGTACTATATGGCATATAAGCTATTCCTAACTTCAGAAGTAGATAGAATTAATCTTTTGTAAATAGAAATTTATAAATCCACTTAGGATAAATCCCATTTGAAATATTAAGATGTAAGAATTGGCCTTCGTCCAAGTTGAACTTGCAGGAGATATTTTCATAATCCAAAATAAATGAATCCCACTTAAATACAATAACTCAACAATCTCATCTATTGGAACTCAAGTATCTTGAAACCACTCTCCATAGACTTCCTGGAACGTTCTCCTTACCCAACTATCCTTATTTGAGTGAATAAGTGTTGTTTGTGGATTGTGTGGTGATTGTATGCTTATTTGTTTCCCGACGATTAGACGACAACGAGATTAAGGAGAATGGATCCCGAAGTCCACCAAGAAATGGAGATGGAGATCAATCAATCAAAGATGAAGATGAAGACTATTTTGACTTTGCCAAGCCAGGCAAGCCATCTTTTGAATCATAATCAAATACCTAGATTTCAACTTGCATATTTACTTGCTTTCAAATTTAAATTGCATGATTGAATTACTAGAGTAGAACAATAATTGTGTAGTGATGTCTTGCTTAACAAGAGCATCAAACTGAGTTTATCCAACATTCCCTTAGTGATAGCATCACTCATAGTAGTTGCTTAGTCGCTAATAAAATTGAGGCCATCTATAAGGGGAACCTTACTTGAAACGGGTGACTTGAACTTGAAGGTTTGAATTGGAGACTTCTCCCACATGATGGTTTTCTAAGAGAAGATAATCTTGACTAAGAACTATGGAATGAATTTCTAAATGATAATAAGTGATGTACTATGTGAGCCAACCATACCGTACGACCACATTACCCCTAAATGGGAAGGGGCTTGGTCCGTAGTTTGTTTGCTTTAGTATGGGAGACCTCATTTGAACTTATAGAAGCGTGAATCCCACAGGGACGCTTCCGAAGCCGGGACTTGCCATAGCTGTGATGGAGGATACCACAGACTATGGGAGTCCAAAATACAGCACTCTGTAGCCGGAAAAACTATTGAGTTCCATTCCGTATCTGGACTCTTAGGGAGGATCCTATACTAAAGTAGGCAAGTGAAAGATTTTGTTTGATTATCTGAACCTCACATACTTTGTGTATGACGATCCGTGGATTTCTCCCGGCAGATGTATCGAATCTTGTGGGTAAAGTGTACCTCTCTGTAGAGGTTTTCAAAACTATTCGAATAGCCGTGTCCGTGGTCATGGACAGTTGGCAAGCTGTACTTGACTTTTGTCAAGATTGTAACAACTTGAGGTGAACTTGGTGAATGACTTGACTTGATATTTGATGTTGACCAACACTTGAAGTTCTTCTTTAGATTTAACTTAGAGAATTAAATCTCCTTCTCTACTAATGAAAATTCTTGGGAAACAAACTAGCTTTTTGCAAATAAACTTAGTGCTTAGTCCACCATATCAACCATGCATATCTCTCTCATTACTTTGTTTATAAGATGGTTTGCGAGTGCATCCAATGTACTCATGGCTGTGTCCCTGGCTATTAACTTGGCCAGACTTGAAGGAGAAATATCATGAAGGAAGGACATTCAGACGACTTTGCGAATTAGGCTCGTTTCCTACTGTCTGCTTTGCCTGTGCGGTTGAAGCTTGACAATATGGACCCAAAGTGTTATTCCGCTGCATGTTGATGTATTGTAAGGTTTGGTCTGTGCGACCACCTATGTAATCCCCTTTATTTACTATTAAATGCTATGACTATGATATCAACTACGTTATGTAAATCACAACAATGATTCTGGGATTGTGATGGATTACATAACGGGCACTTCGAATTTGATATAAATTTGAGGGTGTGACAAGTTGGTATCAGAGCCTAGGCTGACTCTAGGAAACCCTAGTTAGCATGGTCGTTAGAAAATGATATCTCTGATATCACAAGTTTGATATCAGGACTATCATGACCTTAGGAGACCTTAGTTAGCATGGTCATTAGCTAAGAAAGTGATATGTTGACAAAACCTTATTTCTACAAAAGAAATTTATTTGCTTTGGTACCCAAAGCCTGACTTATACTCCCATCCTATTCACTTCAAATATCTTACACTCTCAACTGATACTCTCAGGAGATTTTGACAAAGAATTTATTTACCTCTTTAATTACAAAGTCTTTTCAAATATTTGTTTTACTCTATTCCTCATCTACTTCAAATATATGCTATGGACGATAAACCAACCTATGACCGAAGGACTTTTGGATCAAAAGATGAGGGACTCAATATTTTTCAAGACTTCAACCTTGGATGTCAACTACGATGGCTGCCATCAAAAGAGAGTCTCTTCACCTGATCCAGAAATCCTCCAACAAGAGTCAACCCTGTGAGACAAAGACTGCAAGAGCAAATAGAGAGTGATCAGAAATGATGAAGACCCAGCAACCTTTTGACCCACAGGATTTATAGAAAACGCTTAGTTAATTTCATTAAGCTGCCCTTACCTCACGATTATTAAGTGTGCTTAGTGCCTTGTGTGTATGAATGATTGATTTGATTTGTGATATGTTACTCATATGCCATCCGGCAACATGTAGCAACCACTTTGAAAACCTGTTTGCTCAAAAATATTTTTTTTGTCTTTCTCGCCCAAACCAAACTCTAACCATACCAATCCGGCGATAGAAAACTTTTTAAAGTTGTTCCCTCTCATCTACTGCAGAGCTCCACCCCTGATGCACCTCACATGCTCGCAAGTCTACACAACTACACCAGGACCCACCCTAGGAAATCTACATTTCGAGTCATATCAAATTCTCTTCATCTAGGAGCTCAAGTTGTCAAGACTAGCAAAAAGTCTCAATCTCGTAAGAGGCGAAATCAAGAAAGAGATATGTACCATCAAGCAAGTGGATGTCCAACACGCTGCAACGGAGACTATGAGAAGACTCTGCGATCTGGAAAAATAGTTACTGGTGGCAAGACCAACCTTACCTGCTATGAGTGCGGAATCAAGGGGCACTACTCCAACGAGTGCCCAAAGAAGCTGAACGAAGCACCACAATCTATCGCATGCCCACGAATCCATGGAATAACTGAAGATCGTGTCAAAGGACGCACCAGCCTTATCATCCTTAACACGACGGAAACACCCTTCCAAAGTAACCACGACTATGTCTACCAACATGAAGACACAAAGAAAGGAAAACCAAGAATCAACCACTAGCTACCCGAAAGTTGCACTTAGCTACAAAGATGGTAGGAACAAGTTGGATCAATATTTTGGAGCACCAATCAAGAAGCCTTAGTCACCTTAGTTTGGGACTAGTACGCTTGTTTATTTCTTTGTAAATCAAGAGCGAGACTTGTAATCCGCAAGACCCTTTTTAATAAAAGCCTATGGTCTAGATGCCAAATGTTTTTTGTTTTTGAAAGTGTGATTGTTTGTTGAAATTGCTATGTGATTGATGACGATGTGTTTTTGGCCCATTTGGCCTTATCACATTTTGGGTGTACCCAATCTTTCTATCTTGATAGGAATCAATACACACTCTATCTTTTATCTAGTAATCTCATTTCTCAATCCATCTCAATCTTAACTTGTGAATCTCAGGATGAGATTCTTTTTAAGGGGGGAAGATTGTAACAACCCAAATTTTTGGAATTTTAGAAACAAATAAAATTTAATAAAATACCAAATTTTGGACCCAACAAATTTTTTTATTTTAAATACAAGATTAATTTCTTGTCTTTTAAAACCTATGAATTTGAGCCCTTGCTCCCATGCTTCAAATAAAAAAAGAGTATGAGAAAGGTTTGAAATCCAATCCTTTGAGCCTAATTTTTGAAAACCATTGTTTGGGAAGATAGTAAAATCATATCTCAAGAAGGCTAGCTAGCTTTGTTATAAAAGAGTAAAATAAAAAGAACCTATTTTCAAACGATTATGTTCTTAAGTGGATATTTCCAAAAATATTGGAAGCAACATTTTGAAAACTTATTTTTCAAAATCTTTGAAAACCTCCCCTGATTCTTAGCCAAACGTGAAGACCAAAATAAGACCTGTGCTTATTAAATGATTTAATCAAAATAGTTTTTCTACATATTTAAATCCTGCATAAGTGCAGGCCAAATCCATTCGGGAAACATAGTTCCAATAAACAAAATCATCCAATCCCATGCAACTAGGAAGAAAACATAAAGAAATGAGAAGAAACACAAAACCCTGAATCGGAAAGATAAGAAAAGCTATCTTCAAAATATTATTGCCTACACCACTTTGCCCTTCTATATTAAGAAATCGTTGATCTAGACCATCATGGATCTCTCCACAGTACACAATAACAAGTTATAAAGATTCAAGACCGCATAGTTTGAAGCCAGAAACTATGTTTAACCCTATTCAAATTTCTACCAAAGTTTGAATTCAAATGAGAGGTCATTCCCAACTCCATGTCATCTCCAAGAAAACCAACACCTTTGGACCAAGATAAAAAATTTGCACTTCATATTGCATGTATGCATAGAGTTCTAATATATGTCTTTTATGATTTCATGTGTGTTATAATTTTTTGTGCAATGTTTAGTTAATCCACACTTAACCAACAGAAGCATTAGAGAAGAACCACAAGGACTAAAGGAACCAGAAGCAAAAGAAATAAAGAAAAGAGAAGAAAAGTTTGATCTAGAAAATGTTATTGACTACCCTACTTTGGACACTTAAATTAAGCAATCTGTAAATCAATTAAGTGTGTAGTCAGTTGGTTGAGCTTGACCAAACTACATACTTACTCAACCAAAGTTTTTCAAACAAAAACTCAAACCAGAACCCCACTCAAACATCCGCCAAAAACCGAATCTGAATCAACAACCAAACCTTATCTTCGAATTAAAATTTTTGCAAAACAATATCTTTCTTCAGAACAAAAATAGATTTGGAAACCCTACTAGGTATCTTGACAACCCACGGTGGCCGTTTTCAAAAATTCAAATTCGGAGTTCATTCGAGCATTTGACCGAACACCTTGTGGGCGAATTTCAGCAAAACCAAACCCACTATAGATGACACAGTTCCCGTACGCCCTAGCCCCCTAGCTGTACCCGAGGACATCCCCTCTCACCCCTTTGTCGATCCCCAGCCTCCCCTGCCCCGACCCGGGCCGTGAGACATGGAAGAACAGAGGGAAACACACCCGGACCCCCCACCTCTGGCCACTGCTCCTCTCTCTCTCCCTCGTCACCCTGCTGCGCCATCGCGTCCCCAACGTCACCACAGCACCGCCGGACATGCCCACGTCGCGCCAGAGCCACGCCTTGCCCCTCCCACAGCCGACACGCACGGTGTCCTGTCCGCCCGAGACCATCCTTCGTGCTCCCTCTCCCGTCTATAAAAAGCCGCCATTCTTGACTGGAAAGATGCACACCACCTTCCTCTACCTCCTAGACATCGTCTCCCTCGAAGTAGCTTCCTGGTTCGAGCTCGCCAGAGCCGGCCGAGCTCCGGAGCGCCCAGCCGTTCCCGGTGTTCCAGAACCTCCCGCGAGTTGAAGTCTTGACGAGGTGGATGAGGAGTCTCCCCTCCACCGGACTGCGCCCCACCATCGCCTCTCGTCCCTCCTCTGTTGAGCTTCGTCACCGCGCCATTCTTCCCCGTCGGTGAGCTCCTCGCCGTGTCCCAGTAGGAAACGAAGCTACGTACCGGTTCGGTATTAATATTTTTTTCTCTCTCTGGCGTTCCCAGCTGGACTTCTAGTCGGGCCGGCCTGGCTGCAGCCTAATACTTGGCCCAGTTCGGTCTGGTCTGCTCCTGGCCCGTTAGTCACCCGAGCGTGGCCTGCGCCAGTCAAAAAGAAGAAAAAAATATATATAGAGGGATGAATTAAAAATCTGAATCTGAACCTATCTTAGATTTAAATTTCCCAGAGTTTTAGGTATTCAAATTTAGCAAATAAGATACCGTTGGAAAGCTTAGAAGATGCCCTATCCCATGGAAGTGTTTTCAACACATTTATACTTATAGTTTTAATTCATCAAAAATAACAAAACATGATCTTTTCCACCTTAGAAAATCCTTATCAAATCAAATAAAATTCATAAAAATGTGACTCCAACTCTCAGAATCCATAATTAGTAATATGTATCTGTTTCAAAGATTAGATTCAATATATAAACCTTTTAAGTTCAATGTTGTGTACTATATGGCATATAAGCTTTTCCTAACTTCAGATGTAGATAGAATTAATCGTTTGTAAATAGAAATTTATAAATCCACTTAGGATAAATCCCATTTGAAATATTAAGATGTAAGAATTGGCCTTCGTCCAAGTTGAACTTGCAGGAGATATTTTCATAATCCAAAATAAATGAATCCCACTTAAATACAATAACTCAACAATCTCATATATTGGAACTCAAGTATCTTGAAACCACTCTCCATAGACTTCCTGGAACGTTCTCCTTACCCAACTATCCTTATTTGAGTGAATAAGTGTTGTTTGTGGATTGTGTGGTGATTGTATGCTTATTTGTTTCCCGATGATTAGACGACAACGAGATTAAGGAGAATGGATCCCGAAGTCCACCAAGAAATGGAGATGGAGATCAATCAATCAAAGATGAAGATGAAGACTATTTTGACTTTGCCAAGCCAGGCAAGCCATCTTTTGAATCATAATCAAATACCTAGATTTCAACTTGCATATTTACTTGCTTTCAAAATTAAATTGCATGATTGAATTACTAGAGTAGAACAATAATTGTGTAGTGATGTCTTGCTTAACAAGAGCATCAAACTAAGTTTATCCAACATTCCCTTAGTGATAGCATCACTCATAGTAGTTGCTTAGTCGCTAATAAAATTGAGGCCATCTATAAGGGGAACCTTACTTGAAACGGGTGACTTGAACTTGAAGGTTTGAATTGGAGACTTCTCCCACATGATGGTTTTCTAAGAGAAGATAATCTTGACTAAGAACTATGGAATGAATTTCTAAATGATAATAAGTGATGTACTATGTGAGCCAACCATACCGTATGACCACATTACCCCTAAATGGGAAGGGGCTTGGTCCGTAGTTTGTTTGCTTTAGTATGGGAGACCTCATTTGAACTTATAGAAGCGTGAATCCCACAGGGACGCTTCCGAAGCTGGGACTTGCCATAGCTGTGATGGAGGATACCACAGACTATGGGAGTCCAAAATACAGCACTCTGTAGCTGGAAAAACTATTGAGTTCCATTCCGTATCTGGACTCTTAGGGAGGATCCTATACTAAAGTAGGCAAGTGAAAGATTTTGTTTGATTATCTGAACCTCGCATACTTTGTGTATGACGATCTGTGGATTTCTCCCGGCAGATGTATCGAATCTTGTGGGTAAAGTGTACCCCTCTGCAGAGGATTTCAAAACTATTCGAATAGCCGCGTCCGCGGTCATGGACAGTTGGCAAGCTGTACTTGACTTTTGTCAAGATTGTAACAACTTGAGGTGAACTTGGTGAATGACTTGACTTGATATTTGATGTTGACCAACACTTGAAGTTCCTCTTTAGATTTAACTTAGAGAATTAAATCTCCTTCTCTACTAATGAAAATTCTTGGGAAACAAACTAGCTTTTTGCAAATAAACTTAGTGCTTAGTCCACCATATCAACCATGCATATCTCTCTCATTACTTTGTTTATAAGATGGTTTGCGAGTGCATCCAATGTACTCATGGCTGTGTCCCTGGCTATTAACTTGGCCAGACTTGAAGGATAAAGATCATGAAGGAAGGACATTCAGACGACTTTGCGAATTAGGCTCGTTTCCTACTATCTGCTTTGCCTGTGCGGTTGAAGCTTGACAATATGGACCCAAAGTGTTATTCCGCTGCATGTTGATTTATTGTAAGGTTTGGTCTGTGCGACCACCTATGTAATCCCCTTTATTTACTATTAAATGCTATGACTGTGATATCAACTACGTTATGTAAATCACAACAATGATTCTGGGATTGTGATGGATTACATAACGGGCACTTCGAATTTGATATAAATTTGAGGGTGTGACATCCTCGGACGTGGGGCTTTTTCAAGCTCTTCTTTACCGTTGAACAGGTCTCCGCGCTTTCTCCACGGGTGATCCATTCGAAGCCACATCCGAGTCCGTTGGAACACGGTCTTTGAGGAACCTGGATCCCTTGGTAGCTGGAGATGCGGGGTCTTATCCATGCACCTGACACATGCGTTGTGTCCGTGGTTCACCTGGCCAGAGACGTAACTGTAACCTGGATATTCCTGCACCATTGTGAACAACGCGACTCTCAAAGGGAAATAATCTTCTGAGTATGCATCCCACGTACGAGGAGGTGTCTCCCACAGCGTGGCTAGCTCTTCTTTCAACAGCCCGAGATACAAATGCATGTCGACACCTGGCTGTTTTGGCCCCTGAATCAGAATACACATGTGTACATATCTCTCCTTGGTGCACAACCATGGAGGGAGGTTGTACGGCCATACAAACACGGGCCAGGTACTGTGCGTGCTACTCTGGTTGCCAAATGGATTGAGTCCATCGGTGCTCATACCAAGCCTGATGTTCCTTGGATCGGCCCCGAACTCATGGAAGTCGATGTCAAGTGCGTTCCACTGGCTAGCGTCCGAAGGGTGTGTCAGGATCTTGCCCTTATGTGGATCATCTTCGGTCTTCTTCCTATCCGCGTGCCATCGCATGAGCTTTGCTTCCTTAGGGTCTACGAAATACCGCTGCAGACGGGGAATGATAGGAAAGTACCATACCACTTTCCGAGGTACTTTCTTGTTCCCAATCTTGTATCGTCCTTGGCCGCACACCGGACATGTGGTTCTCTCCGCGTACTCATCCCGATAAAGTGCACAATCATTGATGCAGGCGTGGTACTTAACGTATGGCATGTCCAGAGGGCACACGATTTTCTTGGCCTCCTCGATATTAGTTGGACACGTGTTTCCTTTGGGAAGACGTTTTTGCCAGAATCTCATGTTTTTATTGAAGCTTACGTCGGTCCATTTGCTTTCCGCCTTCATCTCCAGAGCCTTGAGCGTGACGCTCAAGCGTGTATCCTCGGGTCGGCACCCAGGAAACAACGGAGTTTTCCCGTCAATCTCCATCTGCTCCAGCCTGGCTTTCTCTCTGGCAGTAGCTTTCGCATTGCTCGTCTCCTTGAGGAGCAGTTCCTGAACATGTGGGTCCTGCAAGGCTGAGGTTAGTCGTGTCTGTGTGCCCGTCGACGCCGCGTCTTTTCCATCATCATCATGTTCGTCGCCGCCATCTCCTTCGTGATGATCATCATCATGTCCGCCGCCGCCATCTCCTTCGTGATGATCATCATCATGTCCGCCGCCGCCATCTCCTTCATGATGATCATCTTGTACGCCCTCGTCTTCAGAAACACCATTGTTGACATCCTCGTCATCTTCAGAATCATAGCCGGGCATGAAACCACGTGTGAGCAGGTGACTCTCCAGGTCTGCGGAATCAGGGTCGAGTAAGCTCCCGAGTTTGCATGTTCGACACGGACATCTTATGTGGGTCCTCTTGTTCATCCTCATATCGGCCACCGCGCGTTCCTTATATCTAGCCACTTGACCTTCGCTCATGTGTCTGACCATGGTTGCCTGCACGGTATAGAGAAAAGAGAGTACCTTAGAATCACACATCATCATGTGCTCTCACACACACATACACACATGCATGCATGCATGGTCGCCGGAAAAATTCGGCATGACCTCTCCTAAAAATAGGACGTATGGGTAGTGCAAAAATTTGCCGAAACGGAAGTTAATCAACATTTCGGCAAACATCCATGCACCACGCCGTAGCAAGCAACATGCTCTTGCTTCTTCGTCACCTGTAAACATTCATGCACCACACACAAGCATGCATGCGTGTACAACGCACGCGAGACGTCCACCGGCCACATAAAACATCCACATGCATGTCCTCCAACAACTCACCTAGTTGGTTTAGTAGATCTACAACTTAGAGAGGCTTCCCCTCTCAAAACTATGGAGCAAAGTAGGTTTTAAAACCAAGAATGGAGGCAAGAATGGAGAAATTGAGGTGGTGGGGAGGAGGAGGACGACCTAGATCTAGTTTGGTGTTGGATGGAGAAGAATGAAATGGTAGTGGTGGGGCTGCCAACTTATAGATCTGGCCGACCTTATCAGTGGCGCATATTGAACAAAATGCGCCACTGATAAGTCTGCCACCTTTTCAGAGGTGTGGGCCCCACTAGCTATGCGTGGCGCATATAGCAATATGCGCCATTGATATTTTATTTATCAGTGGCGCATATTCCTGTATGCGCCACGCATAACACTGGCAGGGGTCAGGCCAGTGGGGCCCAGGTGGGTCCCACAGACTTATCAGTGGCGCATTATGCATAATATGCGCCACTAAAGGGTTAAATATGCCTGGCGCATATTGCAAATGCGCCATTGATAAGCCAAGATATTTTGTCGACGACCCTTCTGGTGGGTCCCACCGACGTATTGGTGGCGCATTTCGAGTAGAATGCGCCACTAGTAACAAAATTATCAGTGGAGCATATTTGATAATGCGCCACTAGTAAATACTAGTGGAGCATATTGATTAATGTGCTCCACTAGTAAAACATCTATCTATAAGCCTTTTCCCACTAGTGAAACTTGAACAAAACCAAACCTATAATAAATCATCAACCCTAAACCTTTACCAATTCTATAAACGAAACCAACGGGGGTTATTACAAATGGTAGAACGCTTGCATATCATACTTTATGCATAATAGCATATTGACACACTTTTTAAACATTAGTCCTTACCAGACCAATGATGTTGTTCTTGGATTTGGAGCTTATGACGATTATAGGAACGCTGATTGCATAACTTTGCAATCAGGAGGCAAGTTCACTTGCATGTCTGCAATTAATTACTTTATAAAATACTTTCAAAAGTCTTATCTTATCACTGCATTGAAAATCAAAATACTATTTTCTAAATGAATATAAATTGACATATATAAGTTACTGACCAGAGGAGTTAGAAATACAATGTGATTGGGCAATGGAATCATGGTTGGTAAACATGATACTAAATCATGGGGTTACGATTCCATCGTGCCGGAAAGTATACATAGGATTAAATAAACAACATAGTTAGTGATTCTAAGCGTCGTATAGACCGCGCTGACCACAAATTCTGGAATGGGATGGATAAGTCAGCTCGAACCTTCTTTATTTTGTATATCCACGGATACTAGACCGGGTTGCATTCCGGAGTGTATGACAATGGGCGAGAGACCGTAACGTCCCCATCTTTTGCGGCAGGATGACGGCTCTACTATCTTAGACTATGAGTAGTAATGGTCTTTGACCGGGAAAAATGGAATAGAACAACAGTTGTTCACCATGAGAATTGATATAGAACGGATTACAAAATAAATGAATTCAGTGATTGGCGAGTCTTTAGTATTGGGCCCCATACACAAGAAGTATGGACGGGGAATTGCAAACCCGGTTGTGCAACATACCTAGAGGCATTTGTGGGAAAAGTAGCGCACTTCTGCAAAGTGTAATAAAACGTGTCATGATACTCCCTATTCTGGGAATGAACTACGATCACAGCGTGGAAAGGAACTAGATACAAGTTCAAACAACCCGTGAAGACTGACGGGCATAGTTTTTCTAAACTAAAACTTACCTTTTCTAAAAACCTTTTACAAAAACTTGCATAAGCCTAGGATTCTTTGATCCACGGTTGTAGTTAGTGCATCAAACACCCACCATAGAACTTGCTGAGTACGCCCCTACTCAATCTATCTTCTTAAACCCTTGATAGAACTTAGGAGAAGACATGAACAATATACCAGCACCGGATTATGACAGAAGGCATATTTCACAAGACATGAGGAGTCGATATGAGGATACTAGTCAACTACAAAGTTCAAGACCACAGATCTTTAGATAGAATATAGGAGGGAACTAATTCCCATATCATAGACTTTACCTTTGCATAGAATTGCTTCAGCAAGTAATCGCAAGACAAGTAGGACATGAGACAGGTCTTGTCGTGGAGTAGTCGACAAGTTGCTTCTTCTGGATTTTGGCTTGATTAGGAACTTACCTAACAACTACTTGTGTCATGGAGGTTCTGAGGATCTTCTGTAAAGAGATCTATGCTATGAATAGAACGGATTTGGTCCCGCGATGTTTCTGTTGTACTACTCTGTTGGGTGTAATATTCATGGAACAGTTTTCGTGAGTGTTATGCCAACGACTCGCGCACTACAACATGTAGTGGTGTGCTAGGTCACCGCATCTTCCTTTGTATGTTGGCTAAGATTTGCATTTGCTCCTCCTTCTCCTGGTGCCTCCTTTCATCCCTGTTTGCAATTGCTTCCTCCTTCTCGGCCAAGACCGTCCTCGATGTGTTTTTCATGGCAATGGATAAAGCCTGTCACCGCAAATTGTTCTTTCTAGCTTTGTGTCCTCTTGGACGATCATTGCTTGGCTGGTCTTGCTTGTCCCATCCTCTTCAAGATCAATCGTCGGGTCATTGGCACACTTCTTACTCTTCTTAGAGCTATCTTTGTGCCATGCAGCAAAACACTCTTTCCACTTAGGATAATTCTTGAGCTTTACCCAACAATGGCTCAACATGAATGGATGCTTCTCGATCTCCTTGAAGTACTCCAAAGCTTTGAAAACCTATGCAATGGCAGTCATACATATGTCACTCCACCCATAGGACAACCTAATGGCAACCAAATGAAGACTTCTGACCAATTCGCCAACTTCATGACCACTCAATTTGCACTTGGTCACATGTTCACCAAAAAAATTAGTTGCACTCTGATTGGATGAAGCTCCAAAGATTTTATAGAGAGGTGTAATTATAATCACTCTCGAAGTTTTTGGGCATGAAAGTCCCATGTTCATGGGAATATAACCCAATCCTCTTCCAAAATGAACCTCCCATTTGCTCAGCACCACAAATAAGATTTGTTCCAATATGCAACCAAGCCTCACAAAACATTTTGTCCTCCTTGTCCATGTATGTGCCGGTCTGGTGGCTTTGCCATTGGCTTTGTGTTGCGACAAGAAACACATCCCCAAAAATGGCTCTCCATTGATGTTGCAAGCCGACACATTTGATGTCTCCATGCCAGTCATGACGCGGTCCTGAGCCTCGTTAACATAATCCTAGGGGAAATGGCACAATGCCGACATTTGAGACGTGTAATATGGATGAAGAAAGAATATCGGGCCATACCTCTTCGCCTATCCTCAGGGTTGGCATTTGCCCGAACAGGTTTAGCCAGCTGGTAGGTTGGCCTCGTCCATGGCCTGTGGCATCCTGCTGTGCTCCGACGAGGACTCGACGCCCACAGGAGTGTGGTTCCGGCCAGGACATAGTGGACACACTGAACCACGACGGTGAGGGGAAGTGAGGATGTGGCTCGTGCGTCGACATCAAAATGGCAGACAAGGCGGGCACCGCTGCGTCCATGGCCAGCTCGGTGTCATCCGAAACATGATGAAGAGAATGTATGAGTTAATTAGAAGCTAAGTTTGACACTCAGCAGACTACTCCCGACCCCGTGTCGTCCGCGTGCGGGCGATCCGTGGAAAAGAAACCCAAGCCGTCGGAGGCTTCCCCCATCACTCCTTCTCCATTTCTGCTACTGTCAGCCCTTGCCATGGTGATGGCGGCCCCATCCACCCTGAAGGCAGCGGTCGGGGCCCCTAGGAAGATCTAGTGGTAGGACTCATGCGGTGACGAAGCTTATGTAGGCGTGGATGCATGGTGGAGCTCTGGCACGGGCGTGGTGGCATGGCGGCCATCGGCGCATGCATGGTGGTGCGGCAAGGCTAGCGAGGCCACACAGGCGTGGTGTCTGCTGAGTCAAGATTCTAGGTCCTCCATGGCCAGATCTGGGTGTTTGCGTCGCGGTCGACCGGGGTAGCGGTTGCTGGCCAAGGAAGAGCAGCGCGGTTGCGGCTGCTAGCAGTGGTATGCCGGGGCGGCGGCCCCGGGCGAAGGTGGTGCTGCTTCGGCGATGACCCGTAGCGGCCGGTGGAGCATGGGGAGCTCTTCCCAAAGCTGCGGCTCATGGTGGCAGGCGGCAGTCAGGCCTGGCTGGCCAGCCTCTTGCTTGCGGTGGTAGAGGCTCATCGGCCTTAGGTCGTGTGGCTCCGGTTTGCTGGAGTGGCGGCTCCAGGCCAGAGATGGTCGCTGGCTTCTTCGGCTTTGTGGGTAGCGATGAAGATGGCGGTGAGCTTCTTTGCTCCGGTGTGAGGTTAGCTCATAGGTGAGCAGTAGTGTTGCTTGGCAGGAGAGGTGGTCAATGTGGCTGAAGCGGATGTCGGCCGGTTCGGAAGGTTTTGGCTTGCAGCTCTGGAAGAAGTTCTCATTCCTGCTTGGCTGGAATTGATGGTGACACATGTGGGTGTCATGACCTTGTTGGAGGCATCGTCAAGGAGTCTGTGCATCTATCGTCCGCAGTTTCTACTATGGAGGGAAACCTTAGATCCTCGGGATTGGGCGATGGAGGTGCTTGTCTGTGTCTTTATCCTTCTTTGGGGCATCATCTTGGAATCGAATTTGCTTGGGGATCGGTGAAGGAGGGATTGTGGCCGAGGTTGCTAGCCAGGGCACTACGGACAGTTTAGCAACAATGATGAGGCAAGTGGAATTTGGGTCGCGGATCGGTCTTGGTTACTCGGTCTTTGACATGTTCGATGGGTTCTTTTGTGCTTCGTTGTGTTGTTGTGAAATCGGAGCTATGGTGGAGTGTGTTTGTGTGGCAATGATACGTCTCAAACGTATCTATAATTTTTGATGCTCCATGCTTGTTTTTACACCATTTGCCTATTGTTTCGTTACACTTAGTGGCACTTTTATGCATTTTCCGGAACTAACCTATTAACAAGTGCCACAGTGCCAGTTTCCTGTTTTCTGCTGTTTTTGTGTTTCAGAAGTGATACACAGGAAATATTCTCGGAATTGGACCAAACAAGTTCCTGAAGTCTTATTTTTCCCGGAAGCTTCCAGACAGCCGAAGGAGAGACGGAGAGGGGCCACCAGGGCCCCACACACAGGGCCGGCATGGCCAGGCCCCTGGCCGTGCCACCCCTGTGTGAGGGAGCCTGGCTCCACCTCTGACATCGCCCCTTCGCCTATAAAGACCCCCCAACGGAAAAAACCTAAGTACTCGATCAGATTTCCAGAACACATCGCGATCCGCCGCCGCCGTCGACCCGAAGATCGGGAGGGTCCAGAAGCTCTTCCCGGCACCCTGCCGGAGAGGGGAATCACCACCGGAGGTCTTCTTCATCGCCATGCTTGCCTCCGGAGCGATGAGTGAGTAGTCTACCTTGGACTATGGGTCCATAGCAGTAGCTAGATGGTTGTCTTCTCCACCATGTGCTTCATGTTTAGATCTCATGAGCTGCCCTACATGATTGAGATCACCGTTATGTAATTCTATGATGTTGGTTTGTTGGGATCCGATGAATATTGGTGTTTATGATTAAGTTGCTGTACTGAATTATATCTTTTGTTATCTCTATGTTGTTTATGATCTTGCATGCTCTCCGTTGTTAGTAGCTATCTTGGCCGAGTAGTTGCTAGTGACTCCAAGAGGGGGTATTTATGCTCGATAGTGGGTTCATGCCTCTATTTCACCTGGGGGAGTGACAGAAACCTCTAAGGTGGTAGATGTGCTGTTGCTACTAGGGAGAAAACAACATTCATATGCTCAAGGGCATATGCTTTGTTTACATTACACACTTTGCTTAATGCAATTATCTGTTGTTCGCAACTTAATACTTTTGGGGTGTTCGGATTGATATCCCCGAGGGTGGATTATTAGTCATAGATGCAGTTGGATGGCGGTCTATGTATTTTGTTGTAATGCCCAGAGTAAATCTCATAGTGATCTTCTTGACATATCACGTTTATCTTTATTCTATCAATTGCCCAACTGTAATTTGTTTACCCAGCATGTTATTTTATCTATGGAGAGACACCACTAGTGAACTGTGGACCCCGGTCCTATTTTAATCATATTGCAATCACCTATTTACTTTTCCCGTACTATTTACTTTACTCGCATACTATTACTGTTTTCCACTCGATACACTCATAACCTTTGTTTCAAGCAAACCGGTGAGATTGACAACCTCATCGCAAGTTGGGAGCAAAGTATTTGTTTGTGTGTGTGCAGGTTCCACGTTGCAGCTAGCAAGCAAAGCTTGGACGAAGCGCCAGTTGTCCGCTGCTGTCGCGAACTAGCAAGCATCACCTTCAGCTGTCATTGTCTGCTTTTCTCCTGATCGATAAACCTTGGTTTCTAACTGAGGGAAAACGAGCTACTATACTCATCATACCTTCCTCTTGGGGTTCCCAACGGGCTGGTCATTCACCACGCATCAAGCTCTTTTTCTGGCGCCGTTGCCTGGGAAAAGTGGAAGACTTCTGCGAGGGGAGTTTTCGCACACACATTCTTTACTTTGTTATTGTTTTGCTTTACTTTATTTATTTTACCTGCATTGCTTTTTATCAAAAACCCAAAAAAAATTAGAATCCTTGGTAGTTGTTATTTCTTTACTTTAGTTTATCATGTTGTTCCCTAAGTTTGTTATGGAGGACCTCTCAGTAGGTAGTGGTTCAATTATTGGAAATAGAAACATTGAGGAGTTCTTTAATCACATTAGTATGCATGAGGAAGTTGAGGAAAAGTCTTGGATTGAGCTTGCTCCTAGTATTGAAGTTGCTTCTGTTTGTTTAATTGATATGTTGGAAACTAGGTTTGCTAGTCTTAATCCTTATATGCAATACATGTTCCTCAAGCTTCATGAAATTGAGGATCCCGAAAAGAAAGCTTTTATCTTGGAAACTCTGCGCCTAGAATTTAAGGATGTCGTTATTGAAGCTAGGAAGGTTCTTAAACGTTTTAATAAACTCGGTTCTCCTATAAATGTTATTAGTACAGATGATGAAGAGGCCGAAATACCTATTCCTTGCAAGCTTTTGGGATTGAGTGAAGCTTTTGAAAATAATTTTGGTTGGCTCTGTCCTGAAAATCTTTTTGATGAAAGTAGTGTGCCAAAGAATGATCACAAAGGGTCTTCTAAAACTTATGTGGATGAAATACAATGCCTTATTGACAAGACCTCTGCTGTTGATCTTGATGCTTCATCTCTTGATATTACTTGATTCGCAATTTTCTGCGCCTAGCTCAAAGGCGTTAAAGAAAAGCACTCTTGGGAGATAACCCAATGTTTTCTTTTCAGTACTTTTTATTTTATTTGAGTCTTGGAAGTCATTACTACTGTAATGACCGCTCCTTATCCTTTTTATTTCGTTTTTGTGCCAAGAGAAGCCTCTAATTTGAGCGAGGTAAAGATTTGGGGATGTTGCTGTCCTGAAACTGTTTTCGGTGCTGCACCGTAAAAATTCGTATAAATTCTCTGTTTATCTTTTGGACCTGCTATTTCTTGTGCATATGCCCTAGGTTATATCCAAACTTTTGTTAGTTTAACACTTTTTGATTTGAGCAACAGAAAACCTTTCAAAAATTCGTCCTTTGTCAGCTGTTCTGTTTTGACAGATTTCTGCCAATATTTGTTTTTGCCACTTTATCGCTTTCTTTTGAGTTCTTTTTGATCATGGAACTCTTGTGGAAGTTGCTACAGTAGTATATACTTTATATGTGGTGGTTTTGGGTTGAAACCTGAAGCTAAAAGACGTTGAATATATTTTATGCTTACACTAATGTTGCTAATAGAATTGTGTTTAGTTTTGTATGAAGGAAGTTTTCAAGTGTAGGGATTGGAGAATGATGAGATGAGTTGAAGAATGGACAAAAGCTCAAGCTTGGGGATGCCCATGCATCACCCCAAGAAATATCCAAGAAGTACAAGCGTCAAAGCTTGGGGATGCCCCCGAGGCACCCCTTCTTCATCGGCAAAAATCAGGTCACCTTTCAAGACACTATATTTTTATTGCTTCATGCACTATGTGTTTTTCTTGGAGCGTCAGTTGTTTTAGTTTTCTTAGTTGGTTTAGTTTGTTTGTTTGCTGCAATAAATGGTTGGACCCCAACAAATTTCCTTTGGAGGAGATGTACTTGTTTTCATTTGCAAAGAATGCTCTCGTTTTCACTCTTATTAAAAATCGTGCATTCTACTTTTTCTGCTACTGCTTTTGGTTTTCGTTTTCGCCTTGATTTGCGTTCAGATCTTGTCATATCTTTTCATCAAGGTGTATTTTTGCCTCTGATCTTTATTGGTTTTCATCAAAAGAGGTATTTATAAAAATTTCAAATGGTGTTGGAAAAGAGAAAAAGCTTTGTGCAAAATAGTGGTACAAGAAGGAGCTTGTGTAGACTGCGGCTTAGGCTTTTTCATGTCATGCTTGATGCCTTTTTGATAGTATGCTTAGTGGTTTTGCTGTAGCATGACTTGTCTCAAATAACTGAGATTGCTTAATGAGCCTTTGAAAAATCATGCGTTGTTTTTATTGTATGGAAGCATTATTTTGGTTTTCTCCTTGATGCTTTATTTGGGTTGACTTGGCGCATGCTCACACATGTTAGACTCATACAAAGTCGCCATTAGCCTTCATGATCATTTAGTTTTTGACTTTTGATGCCATCTTATGCTTCTTTTAATGTCGCTTTGTCGCTTTGCATGATTATGGCCATTATTGCTCTCTTAGTTGGTCGCTCCCAGTCTTTTGCTAGCCCTCGCCTTGTACTGAGTATGAGCTCTACTCGTGCATCCAACTCCTAAAAGCCAAAGTTTTTCAAAGTGTCCACCATACATACCTACTAGCAATTTGCTATTCCAAGTAAATTTGACTTGCTTTTATATTCTCTTCAAATTAAACTCTTACCAGTGTTATGCGAAACTCGGTCAGTAAAGCTCTCACGAACCGGAAGGCACACTTTACTTTTTCCTGTTCTTAAAAATTTGACATTGTGGTCTCTTATGTTGAGTTGTTATGCTTGCAAGTTGTAAGTTGGATTCTAGCCCAGCCATGCTGTCATGGGGCAAGCTTTCAACATTGCACTTCTTATTTGAGTTGATATCGTGATCTTTTGTTTATGGATGCCCGCGGTGTGAAATGAATTGGGAAACTTGTGAGGATCACGGAGTTTTTATATGTGTTAGGGAAACGCCGGGCCGCCAATCTAAGCCATGCATAATTCATGGTGGAAATTTGCAGCATACCCATAGTGAACATTCGACGACGCATCTCACAATAAAAAGCTAAACAATATAGCAAATAAAAGAGATGTCGAGGTGTTCATTGTCTGCTTGTCCTGTCATTTTGGTGTGGGCTTGTTCCATGTCATCGGGCACGGAGGTACCCCATTGGCGGTTCTCAATGATACACATATATTTACAATGACAAGAGCCTTGCTTGGGACCCTAAGTAAAGTAGCATGAGGTTTGGGTACTCGTATTCACGGGGCATGAGGTCTTCAACTTATGATTTGTCAAGCATATGCATCATAATTGTTCTCGCATTAACTTTAACCATTCAAGATGCTTATGATGGGGGCAATGAGAGCTCAAAGCCGGTAAGTACCATAATTTTTGAAGGTTATAAAACTTGCAATCACTGCTTCCCTCTGCGAAGGGCCTTTCTTTTACTTTTATGTTGAGTCACCACCTTCTTTCTTTATGCACCATTAAGAGAGCATAGTTGTCATTCTTAGTGTGATATGCATTGTCCCAAAGTTCATTGATTGATTCATGATGATTGGTTTCACTTGTTCTTAAATTATTTGTATCTAGTCGCCCTCTTAAACTTGAAGGTGTCCTATGCATTTATGTTTTGCTCTCTTTGAAGGACAAGCTGAAAACCTTTTGTATGTTTTTCCTTATGATTTGAACACACGTTTGACTTTCATTGTTTCATTTTCATGATCTTTTGTTTGTGTTCATTTGCATGTTTACAACATGGTCGCTAAGTTTCTTATTGTCAAGATTATATCTTTCATGCCCATGTTTTAAGTTCTTATGATCCCAACTCACAATTGCTTACATAGATGATCAAGATTGTGTAGGTGCATGTCACCTCAAAAATTATTCTTTTGTTATCACTTACCTACTCGAGGACGAGCAGGAGTTAAGCTTGGGGATGCTTGATATGTCTCAAACGTATCTATAATTTTTGATGCTCCATGCTTGTTTTTACACCATTTGCCTATTGTTTCGTTACACTTAGTGGCACTTTTATGCATTTTCCGGAACTAACCTATTAACAAGTGCCACAGTGCCAGTTTCCAGTTTTCTGCTGTTTTTGTGTTTCAGAAGTGATACACAGGAAATATTCTCGGAATTGGACGAAACAAGTTCCTGAAGTCTTATTTTTCCCGGAAGCTTCCAGACATCCGAAGGAGAGACGGAGAGGGGCCACCAGGGCCCCACACATAGGGCCGGCGTGGCCAGGCCCCTGGCCGCGCCACCCCTGTGTGAGGGAGCCTGGCTCCACCTCTGACATCGTCCCTTCGCCTATAAAGACCCCCAGGCGGAAAAAACCTAAGTACCCGATCAGATTTCCAGAACACATCGCGATCCGCCGCCGCCGTCGACCCAAAGATCGGGGGGGTCCAGAAGCTCTTCCCGGCACCCTGCCGGAGAGGGGAATCGCCACCGGAGGTCTTCTTCATCGCCATGCTTGCCTCCGGAGCGATGAGTGAGTAGTCTACCTTGGACTATGGGTCCATAGCAGTAGCTAGATGGTTGTCTTCTCCACCATGTGCTTCATGTTTAGATCTCATGAGCTACCCTACATGATTGAGATCACCGTTATGTAATTCTATGATGTTGGTTTGTTGGGATCCGATGAATATTGGTGTTTATGATTAAGTTGCTGTACTGAATTATATCTTTTGTTATCTCTATGTTGTTTATGATCTTGCATGCTCTCCGTTGTTAGTAGCTATCTTGGCCGAGTAGTTGCTAGTGACTCCAAGAGGGGGTATTTATGCTCGATAGTGGGTTCATGCCTCTATTTCACCTGGGGAGTGACAGAAACCTCTAAGGTGGTAGATGTCCTGTTGCTACTAGGGAGAAAACAACATTCATATGCTCAAGGGCATATGCTTTGTTTACATTACACACTTTGCTTAATGCAATTATCTGTTGTTCGCAACTTAATACTTTTGGGGTGTTCGGATTGATATCCCCGAGGGTGGATTATTAGTCATAGATGCAGTTGGATGGCGGTCTATGTATTTTGTTGTAATGCCCAGAGTAAATCTCATAGTGATCTTCTTGACATATCACGTTTATCTTTATTCTATCAATTGCCCAACTGTAATTTGTTTACCCAGCATGTTATTTTATCTATGGAGAGACACCACTAGTGAACTGTGGACCCCGGTCCTATTTTAATCATATTGCAATCACCTGTTTACTTTTCCCGTACTGTTTACTTTACTCGCATACTATTACTGTTTTCCACTCGATACACTCATAACCTTTGTTTCAAGCAAACCGGTGAGATTGACAACCTCATCGCAAGTTCGGAGCAAAGTATTTGTTTGTGTGTGTGCAGGTTCCACGTTGCAGCTAGCAAGCAAAGCTTGGATGAAGCGCCAGTTGTCCGCTGCTGTCGCAAACTAGCAAGCATCACCTTCAGCTGTCATTGTCTGCTTTTCTCCTGATCGATAAACCTTGGTTTCTAACTGAGGGAAAACGAGCTACTATACTCATCATACCTTCCTCTTGGGGTTCCCAACGGGCTGGTCATTCACCACGCATCAGGCAACGATGACGGACAACTGGTGGAAGGTGGAGGACTGGGTCGGCGGCAAGCCTAGCATATTTCTCTTCCGAAGCTTGTCGTCAAAGTTGGAGTTGTCTTGTGTTAGTGTGTGTGGCCGACAGTTGGCATGTGGCCAAGTCGGTCAGTGGTTCTTCCCAATGTGGTCAATTTTTGTGATAATATT
Organism: Dactylis glomerata; assembly: GCA_007115705.1. Taxonomy (NCBI): domain Eukaryota; kingdom Viridiplantae; phylum Streptophyta; class Magnoliopsida; order Poales; family Poaceae; genus Dactylis; species Dactylis glomerata. The sequence continues at coordinate 2,146,396 of QXEO01000320.1, read as the reverse complement.
GGTGTATTTGTATGGGTTTTCAGTAAGTTCCTTACAATGAATCGGCCAAATTATCTTCTTCTTAGTCAGTAAAAATAAAAATGGCAAGTCTTTTGTCTTGTTAAAAAAAGTTCGACACTCAACTTCGAGAAACAGTTACTTAGAAATCAATGTTGACGTTTCTTCATGTGGTGACGCAAGCATTTAGCTAGCCTAATTAATGTTACGCGAAGAATGCTTAATAGCCAAGACAGGCGGGGCGAAGGTGGTGTCCTCCTCTTCTTCTTTAACGAAGAACACACCGACTATACCTCCTCGTCAAGCTCGGGGATCGCCCAAACATCCAGGGTATGCCCACGAATCCCCACCACTGTCGGATCCAAACTGATCGGCACCAGCAACCTGAGGATACATGTTGGTCAACTTGGTCCTGTGTAGCACCACCACCCTGAAGTTCACTTACACGTTGCTGCAACTGGGACTCCAACCATAAGCTAGTTTTCTCAACAATTCTGCCCTTACGGCCCACTATAGCACAGATTTGAAGCTTATCTCAATAAGCCACGAGTGCTGTCTATTCTGTGCGCAAGCAAATATTTCTTCCCAACTTCTCCTACTCCCATAGTAAAATATACTTCTGATTACTATACTTCACTAACTTGTTTTTCTCCATTTTTCTTTTTGTTCTTTTATTTTTGCACTAGTCTAAAAGTGGTGCTTAATAATTTCCTTCTTACTCTCTCTTTCTCTTTGTTCATGTCCGTAGTTGCAGATTGTTTGGAGTATATATATTGCCGAACACACAGTATCATGATGGCGAGATCTTGATACTTTTCAAACACTCATGGCAGCTCTTATTGCATCGCACACATACTATTGCTTGGTAGGTGACAACATGGATAAACACAACCAATGTTTTTACTTCTTCAGCAACCACGCGTCGTTCAAGTTATCTTCCTGGATCCCGACCGACTAGATAGTTGTGTTAGGGAATGAGTATCTATCATTTACACGGGGCTAAAGCCAATACATATACAGGTGTGGGTAATATATAAAGAGTCCCTTATGCCACGGGGAAATAGGAAAACTAGACTATACATATCTAACACCCCCCTCAAACTCATGGTGAATCAACAACACTGAGTTTGGAGAGAAAGAAACTGTGATGCGCTCGAGTCTGGACCTTCGTGAAGAAATCTGCCAACTGCAACTCGGAAGGCACGTACTAAAGAGCGAGAATCTGATCCTGGACAACAGTGCGCACAAAGGAGACATCAACACCTATGTGTTTGGTGAGCTTATGTTTTACCTGATCTCTCGCAATGCTGATAGCACCTGTATTGTCTGACAATAGGGAAGTCGGTGTAGTGACAAACACACCAAAATCCTCCAATAACTATCGTAACCAAGTCACCTAGGCCGTCAAACTTGCCATAGCTCTCAACTTAGCCTCTGCACTCGAGCGGGAAATAGCGGTCTGTTTCTTTGTCTTCCATGCAATGAGAGAACCACCAAGAAACACACAGTAGGCAGCAAGTGAGCGGCGATCCGAAGGATCAGTAGCCCATGTAGCATCAAAGTAGGCCTGGAGCTGTAAGGAGCTGGAACGAGGGAAAAAGAGACAACGAGTGATCGTGCCTCAAAGATAGCGAAGAACACGAAGGAGATGACTATAGTAAACCGAGGTGGGAGCAGAAACAAACTGACTCAGAATATGAACTAGATAGGATATATTTGGTCAAGTGACAACAAGATAGACAAGGCTCCCAACAAGATGGCGATAGCGTGTTAGATCAGAAAGAGGGTCACCATCAGAAGCACAAAGCTGGACATTGAGCTCCATAGGAGTCTCAACAGTGCGCTCATCACCAAGAGCAGCACGAGTAAGGACATCTTGGATATACTTTTCCTAAGAGATATAAGATCCATTAGAAGTGGAGGAATCCTCAATCCCAAGAAAGTAGCAAAGAGGACCAAGATCAGTCATACGAAACTGCTCGCGAAGACGGGCCTTAGCAAAGGCAATATACTCAGAATCATCACCGGTGATGATCATATCATCAACATAGAGAAGGAGAAGGGTCCATCATCGAGAAGATGAGTGAATAAACAGCACGGGATCATGAGCGCTAGGGGAGAAATCGGCAGCTATCACGATAGAGGCGAAGCGCTCAACCTAGGTGCGAGGAGCCTGTTTCATGCCATAAAGAGAGCGCCGAAGACGGCAAACAATGCCATCAAGGACTGAGTACCCTGGAGGAGGCTGCATGTAAACCTCCTCACGTAGCTCACCATCGAGAAATGTGTTCTGAACATCAAGCCGAGACACATACCAGTGGCGAATAGAGGCCACGGCAAGAAGAGTGTGCATGGTCGTCATATGAGCGACAGGTGCAAAAGTCTCATCATAATCACGACCATGCTCTCGCTGTAAGCCACAAGACGCGCTTTGTAGCGCTCAGGAGATCCATCGGAGCGAGTCTTAATCTTGTAGACCCACTTACATGTGATGGGACAAACACCGGAAGGAGGATAGACAAGATCCCAAATGCCAGTGTGCTCAAGCGCAACAATCTCCTCGGCCATGACAAGATACCATTTGGGATGGCACTCAGCATCCTGATAAGAAGTCGGCTCGAGGGTAAGAAAGACCATAGTGACTAGGAGAGTAGCTGTGATAACCCAGATTTTTAAGCTAGTAATTAATTTAAGTTAAACCATAATTGACTTCTAACATATTTGATTTGTTTGCTAGTCTCTGGTATTTAAGTTGGATGCTACTCTTTGCATGCAATAGAAAATAGAGGTGTTAATCTAAATAACCTGATTTTGATTGCGAGTGTATTCCAGTAGTACTAATTCAAGCATCTATCTTCAAGCTAACCTTATGTTTGCCTGGTCAGTACCTACCTGTGTAGTACTAGTACGAAGTACCTAGCTAGAGATAGTACAGTTAGTATTGAGTTTGCAACGTACCATGCTATTAGAGGAGACTTAGCCAGGAAGTGTTGCTTAGGTAGTACAGTATTATGCGAGTCAGCAGAGTAGACGCGTGGACTTACTGCATGTTAGCCAGCGGGTCCAAGACACGATGCATCTGGTTACCTTGCTGGACGTTTTGCTCAGCGGCAAAGCGGCCGGATGTTTCAGCTAGCAAGCGGTGCTCACTCTTATAAATAGCTACACTGCTACACTTTGAACACTGTTTCACCACACCACGGATTAGTTGATCGAGAGACCGAGAGCATGAGAGATTAGAGAGCTAGCCAGGAGAGTAAAAGAGAGAGTGGATGTATGCGTCTGTAGATGCATATTTTGGAGGCGATGGAATTAGAGATGGGGAGGTGCTGCTGAGATACACAAGTCGGATATTGGTGTTAATACTGCTTCTGGATTTCATTGAATTGCTGGTTTTCTACTGAAGTATCTGGATGTTCTTTCTTGGAGATTTTATGGGCGTGGATTATATTCTTGTACCGAGGCAAGTAGACAGCTCCAGCTTCCCTAATCTCTGAATCCTGCAAGTAGACGCTCTCCTCTTCTTTGAATCCTGCAAGTAGTACTATGCTGATCCCTACGTTCTGTAAGTAGGCGTTCTGTTAATCACTGAATCCTGCTGATTTCCATTTCTCATATATCATTGTTATCTGCTTTGATAATTCCGTTGGCTATATTTCTTCACCATGATCTATCATTTGTGTTATTGATCAACGTGCCACCGAGAGGGACATGTTGTCCTCATAATTCTTGCTGAATGACATTTGGTTGAGATAAGATGTTATCTCTATATCGAATTGGCATAGTCTGATGGGCTCAGGTGGAGCCATTGATTCATCCTATTGACCTCCTAGTGATTGTATCACTTTGAGCATCTGAGTAACTTGATCCTTAGTATTGGCGTCACGACGGCAATCGTATTGTATCGATCGCAGTTCAGGTATGGGACTGTCTGTGTTCTCCGCTAGGGACAACTCTGTTCGGGAACGTGTCGATGATGGATCCGTGTCGATGATGGATCCGTAGGAGCGATCGATATTAGTAGATTTAGGTGTTCGGGTCTTAGTGGGTAAAAGAGCACTGCTCGGCTAACGCCTGTGTGGAGTTAGTCGAGACTGTCGATATTGGAGTACCCCTCTGCAGAGTGTAAAAGCGTGAATATTCACCCATGTGACTCCCGGGTAGGGAATGCTTGCTGTCATGTGTGATGTCAAATACTATTCCATTTCAGTTATTCCATTGTTTATCTCTGACATTGTCACCTTACTCATTTTCGTGTTGTTAATCTCCTTTGATTTCAGCTAATACCTTGATCAACCATTGTCTTGTTGTTCTACTTGCTGAGTATGTTTATCATACTCACACAGCTCCCTCTATGTTTTTGGATGCAGTCGATGTTTTTAGAGTGACGTAGCGGAAGCGGGTTGGGAAGCGAAGTAGAGAACTCATTTTTTTTTGTGTAAATGTAAATAAAACTTGTAATAAATAGATGAGCTGTTTGAAATCCACTGTGCTGCTTTATGCTTGCATATTTAGCCTTGCGCATGTATAAGCTTTACGGTCTATAGGTGCGCGGTGACTGTCATTCTATCGGGCCGGGTCTCGGGGCATGACAGTAGCGATCGGGTGGACGACACTGGCGAGCATGAAGAAGAGGGGTCATCTCATCAGAGGAAGAAAGCATATCAGAAGAAGAAGCATTTGAGGAAACATCCAAAACATGAGAGCGACGAGAATAGTGGAAAGGAAAAGAAGACAACGTGGTGGTGGGTGGAGGGTTGGAAGAGAAAGGAGAAGGACTCAGTGGTGAAGAGGGTGGCGGTGGGGAAGGTGGAGCATCGACAAGGATGGGACGCGAAGGAGGATCAATAGGCACAAAGTATGGTGTGTCGGGAAACAATAGGAAATATATGTCCTCCACCGAGAAGGCCGAGGAGGAGGGACACTGATAGAAAGAACATGACTCATCAAACTTGACATCATGAGAAATGCGCATCCGACGGCCAATAGGGTCCCAACACCGATAGCCCTTGTGCTCATCACTATAGCCAAGGAACACACACTCAACGGACTGAGCGGTCAGTTTAGTGCGCTCGCGAGGGGCCAGAAGAACATAACAAACACAACCAAAAGAGCAAAGAGCAAAATAATAAGGGGAGCGAGCAAACAAACGCTCAAGAGGAACACCACCCTGTAAGGCAGCCGAAGGTGATCCCATCAAGAGTACGAAGAGACGATAACGCAGAAGAGTCAGTAGTCATATGAAAAGAGGCTCCAGAATCCAAAACCCACGAGGAAGTACCTGACTGTGGAGATGGTGGTCGTTTAGTGTGGGAGATAGCAATCACAGAGCAAACAATACCTATCGAGGAAGAAGATCCAGAGGCAGCCAATATGCGCCCGAGCATCCTAATATCTTGCGGAAAGAAGGGTGACTGGAAGGAGAAGAACAAGTCCCACTCGAAGAAGCACGGCCCATGTCCATCATCTTCTTGTAGCAATAAGTCTCGGGGTGCCCTGACTTCGAACAATAGCCACACTGAATGCGAGGAGGGCGAGAGCGACCTCCACCGCGAGAGGGGCGACCTCCAACACCTGACGATGAGTGACCCATACCATCAGAAGGAGTAGCCAGCAATGGTGGTGCACTAGAACGGGAGGGCCCTGGAGCAGCAGCCAACACAGTAGGAACTCGAGCAACAAGCACAGAGGGAACACCAAGCAGGCCAGCACCATGGAGGCAGGTCTCCTCATCATGGAGCTTAGAAAGGACCACCGAGAGAAGAACATGGCCTCGAGCAATCTACTGAGCACGTCTAGGCTCAAACTCTGGACGAAGCCGAGACAAGAACTCATATACTTGCTGAAACTCCAGATCAGACCTCACAGTCCTGGAACAGGGGCAAGTAACATAGATAGCCAAGCGAAGAGAGTCAAGATGATGCCAAATAGCGGAACTCCGTGTGTAAAACTCCTCAACAAAAGAGTCACCTTGCTGGAGAGCATGCTCCTGACGGACCATAGACAAATAGAGAGAGTTATCAGAGGGATGATACCGCTGGCGAAGGTGATCCCACATCTCAGAAGCAGTAGCAAGGGTCATAAACTCAGAGGTAAACTGTGGCAGAACACTAGCAGTGAGAACAGCCGCAGCACGAGCATCCTCATAACACCACTGGGTGTAAGCAGTCTGAGCATCACGAAAAGTAGAGAGAGCCTCAGAGAAATCCGCTACCTGATGATCATAAGCATTGACCGCTACGTCATCAATGGTCTTGGCTGCAACCCTGTCAGCCTCAGAAGCATCAGCAGCAATAACCGGTGGTGTCAGCGGAACTGGAGCCACATGAGCAAGGGGCACGGCGGATAGGGGACATCTCCAAAAAGAACACCCCAAAGCCGAAGACTGCGCATATGAACACGCATATGGACAGCAAAGTCCGCATAGTTGCTACCATCAAAAGTCATCGGGCAGCGAGGAACTGCAACATAGCCCGACGAAGACAATGCCATTATTTTCAGATCTGATCTGAGATATGGATCTTTTCCAGTCTACTCACTTGGTCAACTGGCTCGAGCACGAGCTCGAGAGAGGCAGAAGAGCGGCCAATTCCTTGCACACCCGGGTGATTTCGGCAAGATCCGGATGGCAGTCGGCCAGATCAGATGATGATGGGCCAATTCTAGCGATCAACAGCAGCAACCGGGCAAGATGTCGGCGGTGGCCGCCGGGCAGCACGGGGCAGCAACGGCTGTGGCTTGCAGGACAGGGCAGCAGCAGCCTTGATCGGCAGCAGGGCAACAACGGCTGTGGCCTGATCGGCAACGAGGCACCAGCCATGTTTAGGGGATCCTCACACAGTGGACAACGATCCACGACAACGTAGGAAGATCCTGGCAAGAGAAGCACCCAGATAGCAATTTTTGGTGGAAAAGAAGAGGTGGATCGGCCAGAATGATCGTCAGCAGCAGGAATCGAGCACGGAGTTGCAGCGTGCGAGCTAAACCTAACGCTCTGATACCATGTTAGGGAATGAGCAACTATCATTCACGGGGGCCAAAGGCCAATGCATGTACAGGTGTGGGTAATATGCAAAGAGCCTCGTATACTACGGGAAAATAGGAAAACTAGACTATACATGTCTAACAAGTTGGAACTCATGTTTGTTAATATGTCTTGCGTAGCATTGCCAGTCTCTAAATCGAAAATAATCAGAAAAATCGATTGGTTATAATATTTTTTTTGATTAATATTACCGTAGAATTTCTATAGACTCTAGGCCGGTAATCTTGGATGGTAATGGAAAATATACCTACGTACACACCCTCCAAGGGCACTTGATCTTAGATGGTAATCTTGAACTTGTGTATGTGTATAAGTGAATTGCCTGGCCCTTTCCATCAATTCGGACTTTTGATTATATTGGCTAGTGCATGAATCTTAACATGGTATCAGAGCTCTAGGTTAGCTCCGCACGTAGCAACTCTATGCTAGATTCTGGCTGCCAATGATGATTCCGGCAGCTTCCACCTTTCCCCTTTTCGTTCGAGCTGTGCAAAATTTGAGTCTTCGTCTTCTTCACCATTGAGATTGGGATCGATCTTGAGCTCGAGATCCACCGCCGCATGGCCCGATCTTGCTCAGATCTTGCCACCACCGCCTGGCCCGTGGTTGACCAGTCGCCTGATCGGCTTAGTCGAGCCTTGCTAGCCACCGCCCGCCTTTGATCCCCGCTAGACCTAGCCCGCCTCCAAGAAGACCGTTGACCACCTGTCTCTGGCCACAGGCCAGCTCATCTCCAGCCACAGCCACCAGATCAGCCCCCCCGGATCAATTCCTGGTGCTCCCGAACCGATTTCTGTCGGCCGCCCTTGCCTCATCCCCGGGCTCGCCACCGCCGCTGGCCGCCTGTGTTGGTTCTCGCTCAGACAAAGACTTGTCTGGTGTCTGGTCGTGAGCGTTGAAAAAAAGGGAGAAGATTGCAAGCGGCATGGCGTCATCTTCGTCGGGCTATGTTGTTGTTCCTCGCTGCCCAGTGACTTTTAATGGTACCAACTATGCGGATTTTGGTGCACATATGCGTGTCCACATGCGCGGTCTCCGTCTTTAGGGTGTTATGTGTGGCAAGGTCTCTTGTCTGCCGCGCCCCAATGCTCCGGTGGCTCATGTTCCACCGACGCCACCAGTTCTTCCTGCTGATGCTTCTGAGGCAGATAGGATTGCCGCCAAGACCGCCGATGAAGATGCATTCAATGCTTATGATCAGCAGGTAGCGGATTTCTCTGAGGCCCTCTCTACCTATCGTGATGCTCAGACTGCTTATACTCAGTGGTGTGATGAGCATGCTCATCATGCGGCTGTTCTCACTGCTAGTGTTCTGCCACAGTTTGCCTCTGAGTTCATGGCTCTTCCTACTATTTCTGAGATGTGGGATCATCTTCACCAGCGGTATCAGCCCTCTAGTGACTCTCTCTATTTATATGTGGGCCGTCAGGAGCATGCTCTCTAGTAGGGTGATTCCAGTGTTGAGGAGTTCTACACATAGAGTTCAGCCATTTTGCATTAGCTTGACTCTCTCCGGTCTGCAGTCTGTAGTACTTGCTGATACGTCTCAAACGTATCTATAATTTTTGATGCTTCATGCTTGTTTATGCACCATTTGCTTTGTGTTGTGTTACACTGCATGGCATTTTTATGCATTTTCTGGAACTAACCTATTGATGAGATGCCACAGTGTCAGTTCCCTGTTTTTTGCTGTTTTTGTATTTCAGAAAAGTTACATAGTTAAGATTCTTGGAATTGGACGAAACGAAGCCTGAACCTCCTATTTTTCCTGACACGAGACGAAGTCCGAAGGAGAGCTGGAGGGGGGCCAGGGACCAGCCACACCGCCACCCTATGGTGTGGGGGCCCTGTCCCCCTCTGACATCGCCCCTTCGCCTATATAAAGTCTCTAAAGCAAAAACCCTAAATCGTTCGGTGTTTCTCCCAGTAAAGTTTCGTAGTGCCGCCGCCATCAAAGACCAATTTCGGGGGACATAAGTCTCTGTTCCGGCACCCTGCAGGGACGGGGAAGTGCCCCCCGAGCCATCTCCATCGACTCCACCGCCATCTCCATCGTCTTCACCGCCATCTCCATCGACATTGCTTTCTCCCATGATGAGGAGGGAGTAGTTCTCCCTCGGGGCTGAGGGCTCCACCGGTAGCTATGTGGTTCACCTCTCTCTCCCATGATGTGATCTATATGTGATCATGAGCTTTGTATCTAGTTGAATTGGTAGACGCTATTCTTCATATATTATGCTACTCCATTGCTTTATTATTGTAATCTCTGGAGACATCTTGTACCATGATGTGAAGGATGACAGTGTGCGCATTATGTGTGCCTCTTTGGCTAGTGTATCTATGAATTGTTGGTGTTTGTTGGAACCATCTAGTGCGCTCAAGGTGATAGTGTGGGGCAATCTAGTTTGGTGAAATGCAAACTTTGAGGAGTGCTTCGTAGCCCTACACATGATTAGTGCTCGTTATCCATCAGAGAATAGTTTAGAGTAGCATAGTGAAGATAGATATTTATGTGTTCAATTATATTATCTTTGTTGAGAGTGTCCACTAGTGAAAGTATGATCCCTAGGCTTTGTTTCTAAGCATTGAAACACCATTTACATTCAGTTCTGTTACATGTTTGCTTGCAGCGATATTTATTTCAGATTGCATTTGCTACTTATAATCATTCATATTACTTGTATTTCACTATCTCTTCGCCGAACTAGTGCACCTATACATCTGACAAGTATATTGGGTGTGTTGGGGACACAAGAGACTTCTTGTATCATAATTGCAGGGTTGCTTGAGAGGGATACCTTTGACCTCTTCCTCCCTGAGTTCGATAAACCTTGGGTGATCCACTTAAGGGAAATTTGCTGCTGTTCTACAAACCTCTGCACTTCGAGGCCCAACACCGTCTACAAGAACAGACACGTGTGTAGACATCAAGCTCTTTTCTGGCGCCATTGCCGGGAAGGTAAGGTAAAAGGTACTCACATCCTCGTGTGTGGGTGCTCGAAGTTATTTCCTTTAGATTCTGCAATTATATCTTTTTGTTTCTTGTTTTTATTTTCAATAGTTAGGCTTAATGGAAAACAAAGAGTTTTATAGTATTTTTCCTGAGTTAGGACATGAAGTGTTGAAGAGAAATTTAGAAAACCTTTGGAGCTTTATTCGCATGCTAATAGCAATGTTATTTGTATGAATTCTGTGAACACTGTTATTGCTAATGCTATAGAAAAGTCTAAGCTTGGGGAAGCTGGTTTTGATAAGCATGATATTTTTAGTTCCCCAGCTTTAGTGGAGAAAATTTGCTCTGATGATATTTTATCTCCCATATGTGATGATGTTTGTGATCCTCATCCTTTTAAAATACCTATAAAAATTGTTGAACGTGCTATGAATAACTACTATTTAGGGGATGGAACTGTCCATCCTGGTGATCATTTGCTCTTCATACATGAATTATGCGAGTTGTTCACGTGTGCAGGTATTTCAACAAGTCAGGTTAAGAGGAAGCTATTCTCTTTATCACTAAAGGGCAGATCTATGGAATGTTATAAGACGCTGAAGGATGGCTGTAACAACTCAGAAAATTGTAATTCACTTCCTATAAATTAAAGTGCCAAATTTTGGACCAAGATAAAACTTTTTATCTATTATTGCATGTATGCATGTATTTTTCTACTATTGGTATTCTATGATTTCATGTGTGTGGTTAATTGTTGTGAAATGGTTAGTTAGTTATAACTTAACCAGCAGAGACTTTAGAGAAGGTTTATACAAGCCAAAGAAACCAGAAATAAAAATAAGAAAGAAAAAGAGAAGAATAAGATGATCTAGAAATTGTTATTGACTACCCTACTTTAAACCTTTAGAATAAGAAATCTGTACCTCAACTTAGTGATTGGCCAGTTAGTTGAGCTTAACCAAGTCACATACTAACTCAACCAAAAGGTGGCTACCCAAAATTCAAATCAGAACTTGACTCAAACTTCAACCAAAGATTGAATCTGAAACAGTGACAATACCCAAATTTCAAATATAAATTTTTGCAAAACCTGTTATTTCTTTAGAACAAAAATATCACTGGAAACCTTGGCTAATATGTTGATCACCCAAAGTGGAAATTTTCAAAATTTCGAATTTAAAACTCTTGCGGGCATTTCGTCGAACACCTGGCAGACAAAATCGGAGAGAATCGAGCTCACAGTGACCAGCACTGTTCCCGTTCGTCTCATGCCTGTAGCCACGCTCCTGGACGATGCCGCGGTCGAGCCCAGCGCCCTCTGCCCCGACCCGAGCCGTGAGAAGGGGAGGAGAAGAGGAGACAGCACCCAGGACCCCCCCTCTCTTCTTCCCCAGCTCTCTGCAAGCTCCCGACCACCTTGCCCTCGCCAGCACCGACCCACAGCACTCCACGGCCGAGACCGAACCCCTCCAGCACGCGAGCAAGGCCGTCGTGGCCGGTGTCGCCCGTGCACATCGCCAGCATGCCCTGCGCCGGCCACCTACTGGACGCCCTCGCCCTCGACGCTCTGGCCTATAAAAGGCCCCGCCGATCAAACGAACCAACTCGCCCCGTCCCCAGCTACCTCCCAGACACGCTCGCTTCACCCCGCTTGCTCTAGCTCGCCAGCCCCGCCGGCGAGGTACTGGACGCGGAGGGCGCCGCCGCGTTCGACCTCCTGGGAGCAAGCCACCGCTGGGAACTGGTGGAGGAGCCTCGCCGGAGTCGATTCCGCCCGTCGCCGTCGAGTTCTGCTTCCTCTACGCGCACCGCCGTCGCCGTCGTCTTCTTCACTGCGCGTAGGTGAGCTCCTCCGTCGCCGACGAACACGATGCACCCGAGCCGTTCGATCTTGATCCAGCGGTAGCATACCGGTTCGGGGAAGTTAAGTGACCTGACGGGTGGGACGCCCCTGTCAGGTTCGGTTTTATTTCTTTCCCGCCGTGTGAATCATTTTCTGGGCCGGCCCATTCGGGTTCTGTAGAGAATCGTCCCGTTGGTTTCGAATTCAGTCCGTTTCGTTTTTAATTATTTTCCCGCCGTTTGAATTAATTCAAATAACTTTCAGATATGATTTTCCAACTTGAATTCCAAGAGTTTTAGAAATCCATTTCCAGCAAATGAATATGCATTGGAAAGCTTATGAAATGCTCTACACTGTAGAATTGGTTAGAATTCAATTTGAGTTAGGAATTTAAATAAATAAGAATAGTGTGACCATAGCTTTATTAATCATAGAAAAATTCTATAGAATTGTTTAAACCTCCTAAAATTATGAAAATTGGTTTGTGAACTCACTAATCAACTCCCCTACTGTTTAGTCAACCTTAATCAACTCAAACCTATTTAGTGATATCAATTAGACCTTAATCCAATCTTAATGGGTAACATAAAATGATAGATCTCTATCATTCACTTAGAATTAATTTTTTTCCCTCAATACCAATTCACATAATTAGTCAATTCTCACTTAAACTAGTACTAATACCCTTAGTTCAATACCCATACTTAAAAAGGTAAACCCCACATGGTATGTGATAGAAAATTTAACTTACACCCTCAATGCAAACTTGGAAGAAAACTTGCAACACAACTCAAATAAAATCCAATAGGAAGGCTATTGTTTGAAAACAAGTATGTGTGTTGAAGTGATGTTAGTATTGTGTGGTGATTATGTGTATTGTGTTTATTCGTTATTAGACGCTAGTGTTGCAGAGGAGGATATTGAAGGGGAATATTATCAGGAAGAAGAAGAATACCCCGGACACTTTGCCAACCAAGGCAAGCCATCTTTTGAATCATACTCCAAATGCCTAGTTTTACTATTGCATACTACTTGTTTTAAGTAAATTGCATGATTGAATTGTTAGAGTAGAATGATAGAAGTGTAGTGATATCTTGCTTAGTAAGAGCATCAAGCTGAGTTTATCCAACCCTAGCTGGTGGTATCATCACTCAATATAGTTGCTTAGTCGCTAATAAAATATGAGGCCATCTCTAAGAGGAACCCCCTTTGTACTTGGTGACTTGAACTTGAAAACTTGAAATGAAGATTCTCCTACATGATGGTTTTATGAAGGAAAATAATGTTGACTAAGAGCTATGGAATGTATTTGCTAAATGATAATAAGTGATGTACCATGTGAGCCAACCATTACCGTACGACCACATTACCCCTAAATGGGAAGGGGCTTAGTCCGTAGCTTGTTTACCCTAGTATGGGAGGCCTTGTATCAAACTTTATGGAAGTGCACCGTGCGCGGTTACTTCTGAACCAAGTGGAGATTCCACTCATCCGGCATCCCGGAGCGGGCAAAACTAGAGGCGCCGGAACGGGGATTTCCGTATCTCGGGCTCTAGGGAAGGATCCTGTACTAGAGTGAGCAAGTGAAAGAATTTGTTTGATTATCTGAACCCCGCATACTTGTGTATGACGATCCGTGGATTTCTCCCGGCAGATGTATCTAATCTTGTGGGTAAAGTGTACCCCTCTGCAGAGGTTTCAAACTATTCGAATAGCCGCGTCCTCGGTTATGGATAGTTGGCAAACTGTACTTGACTTTTGTCAAGAATGATAATAACCTATGTGAACTTGGTGAATGACATGACTTGACTTGACCTTGATCTTGACACACTTGAAGTTCCCTTAGATTCAACTTAGAAGAACTAAATTTCTTTTCTACCAATGAACATTCTTGGGAAACAAAACTAGCTTTTGCAAATAAACTTAGTGCTTAGTCCACCATATCAACCTTGCATATCTACTTCATCATTTCATTTGTAAGATGGTTTGCGAGTGCATCCAATGTACTCACGGCTGTGTCCCTGGCTATCAACTTGGCCAGACTATGGGGAAGAGTATCCGGAGGAAGGGTATGAAGAAGAGTATCAGAACTAAGATCTTCTACTGAGACGCCATTGCCTGTAGGGTGAAGGCATGGACCCAAAGACGTTATTTCCGCTGCTATATTGTGTTGTAATATGAACTTGGTCACTATGACCATTGTATTTGAATCATCGTATTGTATTGTCTATGGAACTGGTTACCAACTATGTTATGCGTATCACAACAATGATTCTGGGATTGTGGTGGAATGCATAACGGGCACTTCGAATTTGTGATAAATTCGGGGTCGTCTCAAGTTGGTATCAGAGCCTAGGCTGACCATAGGAGACCTTAGCTAGAATGGGCGTTAAATGAAATCTTTATGAAAACAAAGAAGATAAGTAATGGTTTAAAATTGCTTAGTCTTTCCTCTCTATTTACAAGGCTTTGTACATGCTTCAGTTTTTGCCTACTTAAAATTTTGCACACTTGAGTTGATCACTAACTTAATCTAATATAAAATTTTGTAGATGGCCCCGGTATTCACTGAGCAGTACCAGTTGGGCCATGGAGGCAGCCTTTGTTTCGAGCGCGACCTCACCACCCTGACCTTGTTCCTGAACCGACTGTACCCGGAGTTCAAGGGAGCCGTGCTCAATGAGCACCCGGATGGAGAGCTACGGTGGCTTGTCAGGGCCAGTTGCCGTGGCAAGAAGGGAGATTTGAGTTCTCCAAGGATCAAGTTTGAGTTTGTGGAGAACACCTGGGCCGATGGTTTGGTCCGAGGTATGCAGGAGATGCACGCCCGCTTGTGCGGACTGCATGTTGAGGAGGTCCAGGGAGAGCGCTTTAGGAACTTTGCTCGGCGTGATGCGGATGGGCGTCCCGCAAACATGCCAGGGCAAAATGAGCCAAGTACCTACATCGATCACATGGACTTCTTGCTGTACTCCACTCAGCAGGAGGCCGATCGTGCCCGTACCAAGGCCAACCTTGAGCACTTCGCATTGGTGGAGGCAAGGAGCACTATCAGGATTCTTGCTAGGGATCGCAAGAGTCTTCGCCGCCAGCGCGATGAGAGGGATCACACCATTGAGGAGTTGAAGGCCAACGTGGCTGAGCTGACTGAGTACATTGAGAGTCTTGAGAGCCACCTTGGTGAGGAGGAAGGCATTGATCTCCGCAAGGAGGATAATGCCCTCATTAGTGATGAGGATGACTTCATGGAGGACCTTGATGATGAGGAGGATCCTGAGGAGAATGGATTCATTGTGGATGATGAGGAGGAAGACCCCGAGGAGCCCGATGTTTAGATTGGAGATCCCCGTGTTATCTAGTTATGAGTTTACCTTAAGTCACTTCGTGTAGGTGTGAGTTGTATCCCCCTCTCTAGTAGACGAGTCGCAATGGTTTGATGTAAACCATTTGTAATGTGTGAACTCGTATGTATGATATGTTTGATGTTTGTTGAATGAAATATGAGTTTGGCCCTTAAGGCCTTAGTAAGGCCCAAAAATTGCATCATCCCTGTTACATTAAATCTTACCAAATTAGTTTTTCCCTCTTGTCTCACACACCTTATCTTCAGATGCCGCGAGCACCCCCACCCCCAAATCCGGAAATGGCCGAACTACTAAGGTTGATCATGGAAGACCGGGAAGCAGCCCGAGCTGAGCGCCAAGCTAACTTGGCCACTCTTCAGCAACTAACTCAGATGGCAATGAACCACAACAATGGCAATGGAAATGGCCATGGTGAAGGAGAAAACAATGGCCATGGTGACCACCGATCCAAGTTAAGGAGTTTCCAAAACACCAACCCTCCTATGTTCACTAAGTCTGAAGAACCCTTAGATGCTGATGACTGGCTTCGCACCATGGAGAACAATTTGGCAGTCACCGAAGTTGGTGAAAATGAGAAGGTCTTGTATGCCACCCACTATCTTGCAGGAGCCACAAGAGCTTGGTGGGATAGCACTCGTGCAATGCAAGCCCCAGGGTATATGATGCCTTGGGAGGAGTTCAAGAGCAAGTTTAGCAAGGCCCATGTTCCTTTGGGATTGGTTAAAAGGATGAGGGATGAGTTCAGAAATCTAAAGCAAGGTTCCCTATCTGTGGTGGATTACCGTGACAAGTTCCTCACTTTGTCTAGGTATGCCCCAGATGACACCAACACCACTGAGAAGAAGAAAGAAAGGTTTCTGGATGGACTTCATGATGAGATGCAATGTCTCTTGGTCAGCATTCACTTTGCCGACCTGGAGTCATTGGTGGACTCTGCCATTCAGATGGAAGGCAAACTCAAGCAAGCTGCCGAGAACCGCAAGCGTCGTATGATGTATCAAGGCAACTCAAGCAACTCGCAGAAGCCAAGAGGAAATCCACCTATGGGTTTCGCCCCAAGACCTATGAGGCCATCTGCACCTGCTTCACGTCCCAACTTTCCTAGCTGTCCACCCGGCAACAACTTCAACCGTGCACCTCCAAGACCTAATGGCAACAACTTCAACCCCAATGCTCCCAGGCCCAATGGAGCACCGGTGCCACCTAAGTCTGGTGACAAGTCTGGTGTTACCTGTTATGAGTGTGGACTCAAAGGGCACTACTCCAATGAGTGCCCCAAGAAGCTAAATGATGCATCCAAGACTACTGCTCCGGCTCAGCAGCAGCGCCGTGTTGGAAATGGCAAGAATTATCCACCAAGGAACCAGCCTCACCCCCGAGGCCGTCTGAACCACATGAATGTTGAAGAAGCTCAGGAAGCTACTGCTACTCGGTGATGGCGCCAGAAAAGAGCTGGTGGCGTGTAGTTGACGTGGAGCTGTAAGTCCTTGTGCGTGGTGAATGACCAGCCCATTGGGAACCCCAAGAGGAAGGTATGATGAGTGTAGCGGCCAGTTTTCCCTCAGTTAAGATACCAAGGTTTATCGATCAGGAGAGGAGAGACGGCGACGACTGAAGGTGATATGGAACCTGCACACACACACCCAAGTACTTTGTTCCCAACTTGCGATGAGGTTGTCAATCTCACCGGTTTGCTTGAAACACATAGTAACAAGTATGGGTAGATAAAACAAGAGCAACTTTAGAACTTTCAATATAAAGAGAGGTTTTTTAGTAACATGAGAATTCCAACAACCATATTTTCCTCTCTCATAATAATTTTCAGTAGCATCAAACTCAATAATATAAATATCACACTCACCCTTTTTTGTTAAGCATGGAAGGCGATCAATTAAGGTATTAGTTAGAGAGTTACTCTTATTGGGAGGTAGACATGGGTAACTCCATTCTTCCTCCTCTTGATCATCACTCTCCTCCTCTTTTTCATCTAATGAGCTTCCAGTTTCATCCATTTCTTCTTCCATAGGCTCCTTCAAGGCATTAGTCTCTTCCGTTGGAGAGCATCTATTAAGATATTTAAGAATATAGCCATTTCCTTCCTTGTAATTATCAAAGCAAAATGTGAGTATATCATAAACCTCATATTTATAAGGTGCATCATCAGTATTTTCAAGCAAATAAGCAAGTTCGAATGCACCCTTCCAAGCAATAAATTCTTCAATTTGTTCCACATCATAAAAGTCATAATTTCCATTAATATAAGAAGATATGGTAACATCATCATTATACTCACATTGAAAAGGGAGGTGTTTATACCTCCTACAGCAACAAGATTCATCAAAGCAATAAGTAACATTATAAGTAGAGCACACATTTCTAGCAATGATATATAATCTATTCATTTGTTCCCATAAGTGTTTCCCTTTTTGTGACAAGCGGTGTTCCTCATAATAGTTTTGCTGCTCTTCCGTGAACCCACCTTGCCAAAAAGATTTAGTTTCAAAGAAACCAACCATTGATAGAAAGCATGATAAAGCAAGACAAGTAAAAACAAATACAAAGGATTCTAATTTTTTTTTGGGTTTTTGATATAAAACGATGCAGGTAAAATAAATAAAGTAAAGCAAAATAATAACAAAGTAAAGGATGTGCGTGCGAAAAACTCCCCTCGCAGAAGTCTTCTACTTCCTCCCCGGCAACGGCGCCAGAAAAGAAGCTGCTACTCGGTGATGGCGCCAGAAAAGAGCTGGTGGCGTGTAATTGACGTGGAGCAGTAAGTCCTTGTGCGTGGTGAATGACCAGCCCGTTGGGAACCCCAAGAGGAAGGTATGATGAGTGTAGCGGCTAGTTTTCCCTCAGTTAAGATACCAAGGTTTATCGATCAGGAGAGGAGAGACGGCGACGACTGAAGGTGATATGGAACCTGCACACACACAACCAAGTACTTTGTTCCCAACTTGCGATGAGGTTGTCAATCTCACCGGTTTGCTTGAAACAAAGATTATGAGCGTATCGAGTGGAAAACAATATAGTATGCGAGTAAAGTAAACAGTACGAGTAAAGTAAACAGGTGATAGCAATATGATGTAAATAGGACCGGGGTCCACAGTTCACTAGTGGTGTCTCTCCATAGATAAAACATGCTGGGTAAACAAATTACAGTTGGGCAATTGATAGAATAAAGATAACGTGATATGTCAAGAAGATCACTATGAGATTTACTCTGGGCATTACAACAAAATACATAGACCGCCATCCAACTGCATCTATGACTAATAATCCACTCCCGGGGATATCAATCCGAACACCCCAGTAGTATTAAGTTGCGAACAACAGATAATTGCATTAAGCAAAGTGTGTAATGTAAACAAAGCATATGCCCTTGAGCATATGAATGTTGTTTTCTCCCTAGTAGCAACAGCACATCTACCACCTTAGAGGTTTTTGTCACTCCCCCAGGTGAAATAGAGGCATGAACCCACTATCGAGCATAAATACCCCCTCTTGGAGTCACTAGCAACTACTCGGCCAAGATAGCTACTAACAACGGAGAGCATGCAAGATCATAAACAACATAGAGATAACAAAAGATAATATTCAGTACATCAACTTAATCATAAACACCAATATTCATCGGATCCCAACAAACCAACATCATAAAATTACATAACGGTGATCTCAATCATGTAAGGCAGCTCATGAGATCTAAACATGAAGCACATGGTGGAGAAGACAACCATCTAGCTACTGCTATGGACCCATAGTCCAAGGTAGACTACTCACTCATCGCTCCGGAGGCAAGCATGGCGATGAAGAAGACCTCCGATGGCGATTCCCCTCTCCGGCAGGGTGCCGGGAAGAGCTTCTTGACCCTCCCGATCTTCAGGTCGACGGTGGCGGCGGATCGCGATGTGTTCTGGAAATCTGATCGGGTCCTTAGGTTTTTTCCGTCGGGGGGTCTTTATAGGCAAAGGGACGATGTCAGAGGAGGGGCCAGGTGCCCTCACGTGGGCCCGGTGCGGCCAGGGGGCTGGCCGCGCCACCCATGCGTGTGGGGCCCTGGTGGCCCCCCTCCGACACTTCTTCGGATCTCTGGAAGCTTCCGGGTAAAATAAGACTTTAGGAACTTGTTTCGTCCAATTCCGAGAATATTTCCTGTGTATCACTTCTGAAACACAAAAACAGCAGAAAACAGGAAACTGGCACTGTGGCGCTTGTTAATAGGTTAGTTCCGGAAAATGCATAAACGTGCCACTAAGTGTAACGAAACAATAGGCAAATGGTGTAAAAACAAGCATGGAGCATCAAAAATTATAGATACGTTTGAGACGTATCAAGCATCCCCAAGCTTAACTCCTGCTCGTCCTCGAGTAGGTAAGTGATAATAAAAGAATAATTTTTGAGGTGACATGCACCTACACAATCTTGATCATATATGTAAGCATTGTGAGCTGGGATCATAAGAACTTAAAACATGGGCATGAAGATATAATCATGACAATAAGAACTTAGCAACCATGTTGTAAACATGCAAATGAACACAAACAAAAGATCATGATAATGAAACAATGAAAGTCAAACGTGTGTTCAAATCATAAGGAAAAACATACAAATGGTTTTCAGCTTGTCCTTCAAAGAGAGCAAAACATAAATGCATAGGACACCTTCAAGTTTAAGAGGGCGACTAGATACAAATAATTTAAGAACAAGTGAAACCAATCATCATGAATCAATCAATGAACTTTGGGACAATGCATATCACACTAAGAATGACAACTATGCTCTCTTAATGGTGCATAAAGAAAGAAGGTGGTGACTCAACATAAAAGTAAAAGAAAGGCCCTTCGCAGAGGGAAGCAGTGATTGCAAGTTTTATAACCTTCAAAAATTATGGTACTTACCGGCTTTGAGCTCTCATTGCCCCCATCATAAGCATCTTGAATCGTTAAAGTTAATGCGAGAACAATTATGATGCATATGCTTGACAAATCATAAGTTGAAGACCTCGTGCCCCGTGAATACGAGTACCCAAACCTCATGCTACTTTACTTAGAGTCCCAAGCAAGGCTCTTGTCATTGTAAGTATATGCATATCATTGAGAACCGCCAATGGGGTACCTCCGTTCCCGATGACATGGAACAAGCCCACACCAAAATGACAGGACAAGCAGACAATGAACACCTCGACATCTCTTTTATTTGCCATTTGTTTAGCTTTTTATTGTGAGATGCGTCGTCGAATGTTCACCATGGGTATGCTGCAAATTTCCACCATGAATTATGCATAGCTTAGATTGGCGGCCCGGCGTTTCCCTAACACATATACAAACTCCATGATCCCCACAAGATTCCCAATTCATTTCACACCGCGGGCATCCATAAACAAAAGATCACGATATCAACTCAAATAAGAAGTGCAATGTTGAAAGCTTGCCCATGACAGCATGGCTGGGCTAGAATCCAACTTACAACTTGCAAGCATAACAACTCAACATAAGAGACCACAATGTCAAATTTTTAGAACAGGAAAAAGTAAAGTGTGCCTTCCGGTTCGTGAGAGCTTTACTGACCGAATTTCGCATAACACTGGTAAGAGTTTAATTTGAAGAGAAAATAAAAGCAAGTCAAATTTACTTGGAATAGCAAATTGCTAGTAGGTATGTATGGTGGACACTTTGGAAAACTTTGGCTTTTAGGAGTTGGATGCACGAGTAGAGCTCATACTCAGTACAAGGCGAGGGCTAGCAAAAGACTGGAGCGACCAACTAAGAGAGCAATAATGGCCATAATCATGCAAAGCGACAAAGCGACATTAAAAGAAGCATAAGATGGCATCAAAAGTCAAAAACTAAATGATCATGAAGGCTATTGGCGACTTTGTAAGAGTCTAACATGTGTGAGCATGCGCCAAGTCAACCCAAATAAAGCATCAAGGAGAAAACCAAAATAATGCTTCCATACAATAAAAACAACGCATGATTTTTTCAAAGGCTCATTAAGCAATCTCAGTTATTTGAGACAAGTCATGCTACAGCAAAACCACTAAGCATACTATCAAAAATACATCAAGCATGACATGAAAAAGCCTAAGCCGCAGTCTACACAAGCTCCTTCTTGTACCACTATTTTGCACAAAGCTTTTTCTCTTTTCCAACACCATTTGAAATTTTTATAAACACCTCTTTTGATGAAAACCAATAAAGATCAGAGGCAAAAATACACCTTGATGAAAAGATATGACAAGATCTGAACGCAAATCAAGGCAAAAACGAAAACCAAAAGCAGTAGCAGAAAAAGTAGAACGCTCGATGAACGATAAGAGTGAAAACTAGAGCGTTCTTTGCAAATGAAAACGAGTACATCTCCTCCAAAGGAAATTTGTTGGGGTACAACCATTTATTGCAGCAAACAAACAAACTAAACTAACTAAGAAAACTAAAACAACTGACGCTCCAAGAAAAACACATAGTGCATGAAGCAATAAAAATATAGTGTTTTAAAAGGTGACCTGATTTTTGCCGATGAAGAAGGGGTGCCTCGGGGGCATCCCCAAGCTTTGACGCTTGTACTTCTTGGATATTTCTTGGGGTGATGCATGGGCATCCCCAAGCTTGAGATTTTTTCCATTCTTCAACTCATCTCATCATTCTCCAATCCCTACACTTGAAAACTTCCTTCATACAAAACTAAACACAATTCTATTAGCAACATTAGTGTAAGCATAAAATATATTCAACCTCTTATTTGCTTCAGGTTTCAACTCAAAACCACCACATATATAGGAAATACTACTGTATCAACCTCCCAAAAAGTTCCATGATCAAAAGAACTCAAAAGAAAGCGATAAAGTGGCAAACACAAATATTGGAAGAAATCTGTCAAAACTGAACAGCTGACAAAGGTCAAATTTTTGAGGGATTTTCTGTTGCTCAAATCAAAAAGTGTTCAACTAACAAAAGTTTGGATATAACCTGGGGCATATGCACAAGAAATCTCAGGTCCAAAAGATAAACAGAGAATTTATACGAATTTTTACGGTGCAGCACCGAAAACAGTTTCAGGACAGCAACATCCCCAAATCTTTACCTCGCTCAAATTAGAGGCTTCTCTTGGCACAAAAACGAAATAAACAAGATAAGGAGCGGTCATTACAGTAGTAATGACTTCCAAGACTCAAATAAAAGAAAAAGTACTGAAAATAAAACATTGGGTTATCTCCCAAGAGTGCTTTTCTTTAACGCCTTTGAGCTAGGCGCAGAAAATTGCGAATCAAGTAATTTGAGAAGATGCTCACATAAGAAATATGAATTGAAGCAAAAGAGAGCATCAAGGAGCAAATATAAAACACATTTAAGTCTAACCCACTTCCTATGCATAGGAATCTTGTAAGAAAATAAATCAAAGAAACACATAGTAACAAGTATGGGTAGATAAAACAAGAGCAACTTTAGAACTTTCAATATAAAGAGAGGTTTTTTAGTAACATGAGAATTCCAACAACCATATTTTCCTCTCTCATAATAATTTTCAGTAGCATCAAACTCAACAATATAAATATCACACTCACCCTCTTTTGTTAAGCATGGAAGGCGATCAATTAAGGTATTAGTTAGAGAGTTACTCTTATTGGGAGGTAGACATGGGTAACTCCATTCTTCCTCCTCTTGATCATCACTCTCCTCCTCTTTTTCATCTAATGAGCTTCCAGTTTCATCCATTTCTTCTTCCATAGGCTCCTTCAAGGCATTAGTCTCTTCCGTTGGAGAGCATCTATTAAGATATTTAAGAATATAGCCATTTCCTTCCTTGTAATTATCAAAGCAAAATGTGAGTATATCATAAACCTCATATTTATAAGGTGCATCATCAGTATTTTCAAGCAAATAAGCAAGTTCGAATGCACCCTTCCAAGCAATAAATTCTTCAATTTGTTCCACATCATAAAAGTCATAATTTCCATTAATATAAGAAGATATGGTAACATCATCATTATACTCACATTGAAAAGGGAGGTGTTTATACCTCCTACAGCAACAAGATTCATCAAAGCAATAAGTAACATTATAAGTAGAGCACACATTTCTAGCAATGATATATAATCTATTCATTTGTTCCCATAAGTGTTTCCCTTTTTGTGACAAGCGGTGTTCCTCATAATAGTTTTGCTGCTCTTCCGTGAACCCACCTTGCCAAAAAGATTTAGTTTCAAAGAAACCAACCATTGATAGAAAGCATGATAAAGCAAGACAAGTAAAAACAACTACAAAGGATTCTAATTTTTTTGGGTTTTTGATATAAAACGATGCAGGTAAAATAAATAAAGTAAAGCAAAATAATAACAAAGTAAAGGATGTGCGTGCGAAAAACTCCCCTCGCAGAAGTCTTCTACTTCCTCCCCGGCAACGGCGCCAGAAAAGAAGCTGCTACTCGGTGATGGCGCCAGAAAAGAGCTGGTGGCGTGTAGTTGACGTGGAGCAGTAAGTCCTTGTGCGTGGTGAATGACCAGCCCGTTGGGAACCCCAAGAGGAAGGTATGATGAGTGTAGCGGCTAGTTTTCCCTCAGTTAAGATACCAAGGTTTATCGATCAGGAGAGGAGAGACGGCGACGACTGAAGGTGATATGGAACCTGCACACACACAACCAAGTACTTTGTTCCCAACTTGCGATGAGGTTGTCAATCTCACCGGTTTGCTTGAAACAAAGATTATGAGCGTATCGAGTGGAAAACAATATAGTATGCGAGTAAAGTAAACAGTACGAGTAAAGTAAACAGGTGATAGCAATATGATGTAAATAGGACCGGGGTCCACAGTTCACTAGTGGTGTCTCTCCATAGATAAAACATGCTGGGTAAACAAATTACAGTTGGGCAATTGATAGAATAAAGATAACGTGATATGTCAAGAAGATCACTATGAGATTTACTCTGGGCATTACAACAAAATACATAGACCGCCATCCAACTGCATCTATGACTAATAATCCACTCCCGGGGATATCAATCCGAACACCCTAGTAGTATTAAGTTGCGAACAACAGATAATTGCATTAAGCAAAGTGTGTAATGTAAACAAAGCATATGCCCTTGAGCATATGAATGTTGTTTTCTCCCTAGTAGCAACAACACATCTACCACCTTAGAGGTTTCTGTCACTCCCCCAGGTGAAATAGAGGCATGAACCCACTATCGAGCATAAATACCCCCTCTTGGAGTCACTAGCAACTACTCGGCCAAGATAGCTACTAACAACAGAGAGCATGCAAGATCATAAACAACATAGAGATAACAAAAGATAATATTCAGTACAGCAACTTAATCATAAACACCAATATTCATCGGATCCCAACAAACCAACATCATAGAATTACATAACGGTGATCTCAATCATGTAAGGCAGCTCATGAGATCTAAACATGAAGCACATGGTGGAGAAGACAACCATCTAGCTACTGCTATGGACCCATAGTCCAAGGTAGACTACTCACTCATCGCTCCGGAGGCAAGCATGGCGATGAAGAAGACCTCCGGTGGCGATTCCCCTCTCCGGCAGGGTGCCGGGAAGAGCTTCTGGACCCTCCCGATCTTCGGGTCGACGGTGGCGGCGGATCGCGATGTGTTCTGGAAATCTGATCGGGTCCTTAGGTTTTTTCCGTCGGGGAGTCTTTATAGGTGAAGGGACGATATCAGAGGAGGGGCTAGGTGCCCTCACGTGGGCCTGGCGCGGCCAGGGGGCTGGCCGCGCCACCCACGCGTGTGGGGCCCTGGTGGCCCCCCTCCGACACTTCTTCGGATCTCTGGAAGCTTCCGGGTAAAATAAGACTTCAGGAACTTGTTTCGTCCAATTCCGAGAATATTTCCTGTGTATCACTTCTGAAGCACAAAAACAGTAGAAAACAGGAAACTGGCACTGTGGCGCTTGTTAATAGGTTAGTTCCGGAAAATGCATAAAAGTGCCACTAAGTGTAACAAAACAATAGGCAAATGGTGTAAAAAACAAGCATGGAGCATCAAAAATTATAGATACGTTTGAGACGTATCAGCTACCGACGTTGTGCTTGGTATGTTCCCTGTTAATTCAGTTCCTGCAAGAGTTCTGTTTGATTCTGGAGCTTCACATTCGTTCATTACTTAGTTATTCGTTGATAAAAGTGGACTTCAACCAACACCCCTGAAAAATACCATGTCTGTGCAAATACCTGGGTCAATAACCAAGGCTAGTTGGACCTGCTTGGCAGTGCCCATAGAAATCCATGGGATATCATTCTTAGCCAGTTTGATTGTGTTAGGAGCCAAAGGATTGGAAGTAGTCCTAGGTATGGATTGGATGTCTCAACATCAAGGAATTATTGATTGTGCCAAAAAGACCATCACCATGAGGAGTAGCCATGGAATTTTAGTAAAGCATGTGTCAGTTAAACCCACCCAGATCCCTAGATGTCATAAGAGTATCTCAGGGCCAACCATAGAGGAAGTTCCCATCGTCTGTGAATACCCGGATGTTTTTCCCGATGAGCTACCCAGAATGCCACCGGATCGGGATATTGAGTTTATCATTGAGCTTATTCCCGGAACTGGGCCATAGCCCAACGACCCTATCGTATGAACCCAGCTGAACTAGTGGAGTTGAAGAAGCAATTAGATGACCTTTTGAGCAAGGGATTGATCCAACCGAGTTCATCTGCTTGGAGATCACCCATCTTGTTTGTGGATAAAAGTGACGGTTCCAGCCGACTGTGCACTGATTACCGCAAGCTAAATGATGTGACCATCAAGAATAAGTATCCTCTTCCCAAGATCGAAGATCTGTTTGATCAATTGACTGGAGCTCGAGTCCTCTCAAAGATAGACCTTAGAACTGGATACCATCAACTGAAGATTCGTGCAACCGATATCCCCAAAACAGCCTTCACTACCCGTTACGGATTGTATGAGTACACCGTAATGTCCTTCGGATTAACCAATGCCCCTGCTTATTTCATGAATCTCATGAATAAGGTTTTCATGGAGTTCTTGGATAAGTTTGTCGTTGTCTTCATTGATGACATTCTTATATACTCCAAGTCCGAAGAAGAGCATGCAACCCATTTGAGACTAATCTTAGAGACTCTGAGAGAGCATCAGCTGTATGCCAAGTTCAGTAAATGTGAGTTCTGGTTGAAGGAAGTTGGATTCTTAGGCCATGTATTATCAGCAGGAGGAATATCAGTAGACCCAAAGAAGATCAAATCAGTAATGGAATGGGAAGCCCCTACCACTCAAACTGAAGTTAGAGGTTTTCTCGGACTAGCGGGATATTACCGCAAATTTGTTGAAGGTTTTTCAAGCATTGCCCGGCCAATGACCCAATTGTTGAAGAAGGACAAGAAGTTTGAATGGACCCCTAAGTGTGAAGAGAGTTTTCAAGAGCTCAAGAAGCGATTGGTGACCGCTCCCGTCCTAACCATGCCTGATATCACCAAGAACTTTGATGTCTATTGCGACGCTTCCAAACTTGGACTTGGTTGTGTGTTAATGCAAGAAGGCAAGGTCATAGCTTACCTATCCCGGCAGCTTCGACCTCATGAAGAAAACTATCCAACCCATGATCTGGAGTTAGCAGTTGTAGTTCTAGCTTTGAAGACCTGGAGGCATTACCTTATGGGTAACCGTTGTGAGATCTACACTGACCACCAGAGTTTGAAATATATCTTCACCCAGAAGGAGTTGAACATGAGACAAAGAAGATGGATAGAGTTAATTAAGGATTATGATCTGGAAATTCATTATCACCCTGGTAAGGCCAATGTAGTTGCCGATGCATTGAGTAGGAAGCCATGCTCGTTGAATATGATGATCAAAGAGGAGCAACCTATGTTGCATCAAGAGTTTGAAAATTTTGGATTGGAACTAGTCAGTCGAGGATTCTTAGCCAACCTTGAATTTCAACCCACCTTGATGAGCCAAATCAAAGAAGCCCAGAAGGGAAATAAGAGTATTGACGGGATCAAGCGCAGAATCAGTTCCGGCAAGGTGCCAGGATTTGGAGAAGATGATCAAGGAGTTCTTTGGTATAAAGGACGTATTTGTGTGCCTGCGGACTCAGAATTGAAGGAAGTTATTATGAAGGAAGCCCATGAGACACCTTACTCCATCCACCCCGGTGGAACTAAGATGTATCAAGATCTGAAGGAGCAATTCTGGTGGGATGGAATGAAGCGTGAGATTGCGTCGTTTATCTCTAAGTGTGATATTTGTCAAAGAGTCAAGGCTAAACATCAACGTCCTGCGGGATTGTTGCA
Source organism: Dactylis glomerata (assembly GCA_007115705.1). Classification (NCBI taxonomy): domain Eukaryota; kingdom Viridiplantae; phylum Streptophyta; class Magnoliopsida; order Poales; family Poaceae; genus Dactylis; species Dactylis glomerata. Next base: position 2,118,913 of record QXEO01000320.1, on the reverse strand, counting down.
ACCTTTGCAAGTTCCGGAATGGAAGTGGGAATCGGTTGGAATGGATTTCATCATAGGATTTCCAAGGTCTAGCCGTGGAAATGACTCTATCTGGGTCATTGTGGATAGACTTACCAAAGTTGCCCACTTTATTCCTGTCAAGACCACTTATACCTCAGGACAGCTAGCAGATCTTTATCTATCCAGAATAGTTAGTCTGCATGGAGTCCCTAAAACCATAGTTTCTGACCGAGGAACCCAATTCACCTCGAGATTTTGGAGAAGTTTGCATCAAGCCTTGGGAACCAAATTAGCCTTTAGCATAGCTTACCACCCTCAGACTGATGGACAGACTGAAAGAGTAAATCAAATACTTGAAGATATGTTGCGAGCCTGTGTTTTAGACTATGGGGCTAAGTGGGAAGATTGTCTGCCTTTCGCGGAGTTTTCCTACAACAACAGTTATCAAGCCAGTTTGCAAATGGCCCCATTTGAAGCTTTATATGGAAGAAAGTGTCGTACCCCTTTGAATTGGTCAGAAACAGGAGACAGTCAGATATTTGGACCGGACATTCTGCAAGAAGCCGAGGAGAAAGTTCGCATGATTCGTGATGACCTCAAGGTAGCCCAGTCTAGACAGAAGAGTTATGCCGACAAGAGACGTAGAGAACTGACCTTCCAGATTGGAGATTTTGTTTATCTTAGAGTATCACCTCTCAAGGGAATGCAAAGATTCCAAGTAAAAGGAAAGCTTGCACCAAGGTATATTGGACCCTTCAAGGTACTAAGCCGTAGAGGAGAAGTGTCATATCAGTTGGAAATGCCCCCTGAATTGTCTGAAGTGCACGATGTCTTTCACGTGTCGTTACTTCGGAAACGTCTTGAAGTTCCGGAGAAGCCAGAAGTCTTCAAGAATATTGATCACCGTTCCGTGGACATCAACAAAGATTTGACCTATCGTGAAGTGCCTATTCGTATCCTCGAGGAAGCATATAGAACCACTCGAACCCGAAGCATCAAGTTCCTGAAAATTCAGTGGAGTAATCACATCGAAGATGAAGCTACTTGGGAATGAGAAGATTACCTTCAGAAAGAATTCCTCAATCTTTTCAGTTCTTAATTAGTGAATCTCGGGGATGAGATTCTTTTTAAGGGGGGAAGATTGTAACAACTCAGAAAATTGTAATTCACTTCCTATAAATTAAAGTGCCAAATTTTGGACCAAGATAAAACTTTTTATCTATTATTGCATGTATGCATGTATTTTTCTACTATTGGTATTCTATGATTTCATGTGTGTGGTTAATTGTTGTGAAATGGTTAGTTAGTTATAACTTAACCAGCAGAGACTTTAGAGAAGGTTTATACAAGCCAAAAGAAACCAGAAATAAAAATAAGAAAGAAAAAGAGAAGAATAAGATGATCTAGAAATTGTTATTGACTACCCTACTTTAAACCTTTAGAATAAGAAATCTGTACCTCAACTTAGTGATTGGCCAGTTAGTTGAGCTTAACCAAGTCACATACTAACTCAACCAAAAGGTGGCTACCCAAAATTCAAATCAGAACTTGACTCAAACTTCAACCAAAGATTGAATCGGAAACAGTGACAATACCCAAATTTCAAATATAAATTTTTGCAAAACCTGTTATTTCTTCAGAACAAAAATATCACTGGAAACCTTGGCTAATATGTTGATCACCCAAAGTGGAAATTTTCAAAATTTCGAATTTAAAACTCTTGCGGGCATTTCGTCGAACACCTGGCAGACAAAATCGGAGAGAATCGAGCTCACAGTGACCAGCACTGTTCCCGTTTGTCTCATGCCTGTAGCCACGCTCCTGGACGATGTCGCGGTCGAGCCCAGTGCCCTCTGCCCCGACCCGAGCCGTGAGAAGGGGAGGAGAAGAGGAGACAGCACCCAGGACCCCCCCTCTCTTCTTCCCCAGCTCTCTGCAAGCTCCCGACCACCCTGCCCTCGCCAGCACCGACCCACAGCACTCCGCGGCCGAGACCGAACCCCTCCAGCACGCGAGCAAGGCCGTCGTGGCCGGTGTCGCCCATGCACGTCGCCAGCATGCCCTGCGCCGGCCACCTACTGGACGCCCTCGCCCTCGACGCTCCGGCCTATAAAAGGCCCCGCCGATCAAACGAACCAACTCGCCCCGTCCCCAGCTACCTCCCAGACATGCTCGCTTCACCCCGCTTGCTCTAGCTTGACGTCGCCAGCCCCGCCGGTGAGGTACTGGACGCGGAGGGCGCCGCCGCGTTCGACCTCCTGGGAGCAAGCCGCCGCTGGGAACTGGTGGAGGAGCCTCGCCGGAGTCGATTCCGCCCGTCGTCGTCGAGTTCTGCTTCCTCTAGGCGCGCCGCCGTCGCCGTCGTCTTCTTCACTGCGCGCAGGTGAGCTCCTCCGTCGCCGACGAACACGATGCACCCGAGCCGTTCGATCTTGATCCAGCGGTAGCATACCGGTTCGGGGAAGTTAAGTGACCTGACGGGTGGGACCCCCCTGTCAGGTTCGGTTTTATGTCTTTCCCGCCGTGCGAATCGTTTTCTGGCCCGGCCCGTTCGGGTTCTGTAGAGAATCGGCCCGTTGGTTTCGAATTCAGTCCGTTTCATTTTTAATTATTTTCCCGCCGTTTGAATTAATTCAAATAACTTTCAGATATGATTTTCCAACTTGAATTCCAAGAGTTTTAGAAATCCATTTCCAGCAAATGAATATGCATTGGAAAGCTTATGAAATGCTCTACACTGTAGAATTGGTTAGAATTCAATTTGAGTTAGGAATTTAAATAAATAAGAATAGTGTGACCATAGCTTTATTAATCATAGAAAATTTTTATAGAATTGTTTAAACCTCCTAAAATTATGAAAATTGGTTTGTGAACTCACTAATCAACTCCCCTACTGTTTAGTCAACCTTAATCAACTCAAACCTATTTAGTGCTATCAATTAGACCTTAATCCAATCTTAATGGGTAACATAAAATGATAGATCTCTATCATTCACTTAGAATTAATTTTTTTTCCCTCAATACCAATTCACATAATTAGTCAATTCTCACTTAAACTAGTACTAATACCCTTAGTTCAATACCCATACTTAAAAAGGTAAACCCCACATGGTATGTGATAGAAAATCTAACTTACACCCTCAATGCAAACTTGGAAGAAAACTTGCAACACAACTCAAATAAAATCCAATAGGAAGGCTATTGTTTGAAAACAAGTATGTGTGTTGAAGTGATGTTAGTATTGTGTGGTGATTATGTGTATTGTGTTTATTCGTTATTAGATGCTAGTGTTGCGGAGGAGGATATTGAAGGGGAATATTATCAGGAAGAAGAAGAATACCCCGGACACTTTGCCAACCAAGGCAAGCCATCTTTTGAATCATACTCCAAATGCCTAGTTTTACTATTGCATACTACTTGTTTTAAGTAAATTGCATGATTGAATTGTTAGAGTAGAATGATAGAAGTGTAGTGATATCTTGCTTAGTAAGAGCATCAAGCTGATTTTATCCAACCCTAGCTGGTGGTATCATCACTCAATATAGTTGCTTAGTCGCTAATAAAATATGAGGCCATCTCTAAGAGGAACCCCCTTTGTACTTGGTGACTTGAACTTGAAAACTTGAAATGAAGATTCTCCTACATGATGGTTTTATGAAGGAAAATAATGTTGACTAAGAGCTATGGAATGTATTTGCTAAATGATAATAAGTGATGTACCATGTGAGCCAACCATTACCGTACGACCACATTACCCCTAAATGGGAAGGGGCTTAGTCCGTAGCTTGTTTACCCTAGTATGGGAGGCCTTGTATCAAACTTTATGGAAGTGCACCGTGCGCGGTTACTTCTGAACCAAGTGGAGATTCCACTCATCCGGCATCCCGGAGCGGGCAAAACTAGAGGCACCGGAACAGGGATTTCCGTATCTCGGGCTCTAGGGAAGGATCCTGTACTAGAGTGAGCAAGTGAAAGAATTTGTTTGATTATCTGAACCCCGCATACTTGTGTATGACGATCCGTGGATTTCTCCTCGCAGATGTATCGAATCTTGTGGGTAAAGTGTACCCCTCTGCAGAGGTTTCAAACTATTCGAATAGCCGCGTCCTCGGTTATGGACAGTTGGCAAACTGTACTTGACTTTTGTCAAGAATGATAATAACCTATGTGAACTTGGTGAATGACATGACTTAACTTGACCTTGATCTTGACACACTTGAAGTTCCCTTAGATTCAACTTAGAAGAACTAAATTTCTTTTCTACCAATGAACATTCTTGGGAAACAAAACTAGCTTTTGCAAATAAACTTAGTGCTTAGTCCACCATATCAACCTTGCATATCTACTTCATCATTTCATTTGTAAGATGGTTTGCGAGTGCATCCAATGTACTCACGGCTGTGTCCCTGGCTATCAACTTGGCCAGACTATGGGGAAGAGTATCCGGAGGAAGGGTATGAAGAAGAGTATCAGAACTAAGATCTTCTACTGAGACGCCATTGCCTGTAGGGTGAAGGCATGGACCCAAAGACGTTATTTCCGCTGCTATATTGTGTTGTAATATGAACTTGGTCACTATGACCATTGTATTTGAATCATCGTATTGTATTGTCTATGGAACTGGTTACCAACTACGTTATGCGTATCACAACAATGATTCTGGGATTGTGGTGGAATGCATAACGGGCACTTCGAATTTGTGATAAATTCGGGGTCATCTCAATGGCCGATCTATTGGCTGGGAGGAAATTGTACCTCTCTTTTATTCTAAATTGTTTCCTTCTAGTGAGATTCATAAAGATAGGAATTATATTTACAATTTTCATCCTCATGATGGAGAAAGCATTGCCCAAGTGTGGGGAAGATTAAAGTCACTAATGCTCAAATGTCCCATTCATGAGCTCCCCCGTAATATTGTTATTAATAATTTTTATGCAAGGCTTTCAGGACATTACAATGACTATCTAGATGCCTGTTTTGAGGGGTCTTTCACAAGCAAGGAGGTTGAAGCCAAGTGGGATCTGCTTGAAATAATTTAAAGCAATATCGAAGATTGGGATTGTGACAAAGGTAAAGAATCAGGTATAAACTATGAGTATGATTGCATTAAGTCTTTCGCTGAAGCTGCTGATTTTCAAGAGCTTAGTGCTAAATATGGTCTTGATCCTCAAATTATGGTTGATTGCTTTAGAACCTTTGCTTCTCATATTAATGTTCCTAAAGGAAATTGGGACGTGTATCATGAACCTTTTAAAGACACTTGCATGAAAAGTGAAATTGTTATTGATGATTGCAATAAACATGCTCAAACTTCTGAAAGTACTATTTCTTATAATCATGTTAACTTTTGTGGAGCGCTTAGACCTTGTGAAAAGAATCGCATCAAAGAAGATTATTGTATCCACCATAGGAGTGAAGAAACTAGAATGTGGGACAAGGCTCTAAATGAGCTCGGTGAAAAGGTTTGTGCCCTCTATCCTTTTATTTGTGAACTTTGCTATAAAGTGGGTCATTTCAATTTTCAATGCTCAGGCTATGATAGTAGCCTTTCTAATCCAATGAGTACTGCAAGTTTGTATTGTGATGACAAGATCACTCCCAATCAGCATGATGAGCTTACTTTATTTTTGGGGTGTGAAGAGTTATCGAGAAAAACTTTCTTGGTAGATATGAGTGATTTTAATATAAATAGCATCCTACATAGTTGTCATCTTTATTGTGTTAATAATCGCCACGCAAATACTTACATACAAAATGTAATAAAAGATGATGCTTTACCAAAGTATGACAAGACTAATATGTGTTTTGTTCTTATTAATGAGAAGGAAGAATCCTCCAAAGTTTCTTCTATCATTTCTGTCAATAAACCAGGGTATGTGGAGAAGCTTCCTTTTAAGCCTCTCCCTCCTAAAGAAGGGAAGAAGAAGAAGAGGAATAAAAGGAGAGAAGAAACGGTATCTTCCCCTAAGCATGTTGTTCCTATTATAGTTTTTGCTGATGAGTCTGAACTCGATGACATTCCTATGCCTGTTACCTATAGTACTGACCATGATTGGGAAAAGCACTCCACTTTTGATATTGAAAATCTCTTTGGTACCAATTCTGAAAATATTGATGTTAATAATTGTTGTACCATTAGTGCTATCCATGTTCCCTCCAATGATGATATGTTTACAAATAAACACACTTTGGAAGATAGCTATTATATTGCTTATGATGATTACAATGATGAGTATGATATTTTCAGTTCACCTACTATTGAGGAGAAAACAAGGTATGATTACAATATGCCTCCTATTTTTTGATGATTATGGTGATGAGAATAATTATTTTGTTGAACTTGCTCCTACTACGATTGCTAAGAATGACTATGTTCATGTAGGGAGTATTAATTCTTTTATGCATGCGGCTCATGATAATGTTTTATGTGATAGTTATATTGTTAATTCTATTCATGATGCTACTGAAAGTTATTATGAGAGAGGAAAACATGGTTTTATGCATCTCAATAATATTAAATTTCCCCTCTTTTTGTTGGAATTCTTGAAGTTGCACTTGTTTTGCCTTCCTATGCTTGTTGCTTTGTGCTTTCATGACTTATCTCTTTACAAGAATCTTTTTCATAGGAAGTGGTTTAGATTTAAATTTGTTTCGTATTTACTTTTTGATGCTCTCTCTTGCTTCAAGTTCTTTCCGGTACTTATGTGAGCATCTTCTCAAATTACTGCGCCTAGCTCAAAGGCGTTAAAGAAAAGCACTCTTGGGAGATAACCTAATGTTTTCTTTTCAGTTCTTTTTCTTTTTGTTGAGTCTTGGAAGTTATTACTACTGTAATTACCTCACCTTATCATTTTTATTTCATTTTTGTGCCAAGAAGAACCTCTAATTGGAGGAAGGTAAGATTTGGGGAAGTTGCTGTCCTGAAACAGATTTCTGCGCCGTACCGTAAAAATTCGTGAAAATTCTCAGAACGTCTCTTTGATCTGAGATTTCTCGTGCACATGCCCCAGGTTATTGCCTAACTTTCATTAGTTTTGCACTTTTCGATTTGAGCAACAGAAGATTTTCAAAAAAATTGATCTTTACTAGCTGTTCTCTTTTGACAGATTTCTGCCACTATTTGCATTTGCCTCTTGATCTCTTCCTTTTTTAGTTCTTTTGATCACGGAACTTTTGAGGAAGTTTCTACAGTATATTATGTGTTAATATGTGTTTTACTTGAGTTGAAACTGAACCAAAGGGTAGATTTACTATCTTGCTTGCACTAATGTTGCTAATAAGAATTGTGTGAAGTTTTGTATGAAGGAAGTTTTCAAGTGTAGGGAAAGGAGAATGATGAGATGAGATGAAGATGGACAAAAGCTCAAGCTTGGGGATTCCCATGTCACCCCAAGAAATATCCAAGAGGTACAAGCGTCAAAGCTTGGGGATGCCCCGAGGCACCCCTTCTTCATCAACAAAAATATCGGGTCATCTTTCAAGACACTATATTTTTGTTGCTTCATATGCTATGTGTTTTTCTTGGAGCGTCTTTATTTTCGCTTTTAGTTTTCTTTTGTTTTATTTGCTGTAATAAATGGTTGGATCACATCATGTTTGTTTTGGAGAGAGACATACTCCGTTTTCATTGCCTAGAACACTCTAGTTTTCACTCTTTTCGTTCAACGAGTGTTCTCTTTTTCTAGTACTGCATTTAGCTTTCGTTTTTCGTCTTGATTTTTGTTCAGAACTTGTTATTTATTTGTATCAAGGTGTGTTTAGACCTCTGGTCTATGTTGGTTTTCAGCTTTAAGAGTTGTTTCAAAAAGGTTGATTGGTGTTGGAAAAGAGAAAAAAGTTTCATACCTAAAGTGGTACAAATGGGAGCTTGTTTAGACTATGGCTTAGAATTTTACATGTCATGCTTGATGTTATTTTGATAGTATGCTTAGGAGTTTTTGCTGTAGCATGACTTGTCTCAAATGACTGAGATTGCTTAATGTGCCTTTGAAAGAATCATGCGTTGTTTTTATTATATGGGAGCATATTATTGTGGTTTTCTCCTTTGATGCTTTATTTGGGTTGACTTGGCGCATAATTACAACATGTTTGACTTTAACAAGTCGCCTATAGCCTCTATGATTATTTGGTTTTTGACTTGTGATACCACTTTATGCTTTGGTTAATAATATTTTGTCGCTATGCATGATTATGGCCATTATTGCTCTCTTAGTTGGTCGCTCCCAGTCTTTTCCTAAGCCTTCATTTGTACTGAGAGGGAATACTTCTCGTGCATCCAACTCCCCAAAACCAAAGTTTTCCAATGTGTCCAACATATCTACCTATTAGCAATTTTCTATTCCAAGTACATTCATCTTGCTTTTATCTACCTTCCAAATTAAACTTTTTGTTATGTGAAAATTAGTCAGTAAAGCTCTCACGAACCTGACGGCACATTTACTTTCTTGCACTTAATAAACTTGACCATTGTGGCTCTCTTATGTTGATGTTATACTTGCAAGTTGTAAGTTGGGAGTTAGCCCGGCCATGCCATCATGGGGCATGCTTTTAACATTGCACTTACTCTTATTTAGTTGATATCATGATCTTTTGTTTATGGATACCTGCGATGTGAAATAAGTTGGAAACTTGTGAGCTCATGGAGTTTGTATATGTGTTAGAGAAATGCCTGGGCCGCTAATCTAAGCCATGCATCATTCATGGTGGAAATTTACAGCATGCCCATAGTGGACATTCGACGACGCATCTCAAAATAAAAAGCTATACTCAATGGTAAATAAAAGAGATGCCGAGGTGTCCATTGTCTGTTTGTCTTATTATTTAGATGTGGGCGTGTTTCCATATTATCGGGCAAGAGGTACCCTGTTGGCGTTCTCAATGATACATGTTGTAATGTCCCAGCACGTAGGACAACTCCGGGATAGAATAGAGGGGTTTTGTGCATTTCATCTGAAATTATGGGATTTTTTTGCGCTTTTGTTACTAAAACCTAAGAGTGATCGAATCTCTCTTCGAGGGGGAATGGTGAACTCTCGAAGTGTTAAGGATTAGGACATGACCTCTTTTGATCAATTGCTTATGGGAAACAATTAAGTTGAATGACTAAAGCTTAAAGGACATTTGAAAATTAAGACTTGAATTTGAATTTGAACTTAACTTAAATTCAAGTAGCACATTTAGAAAGGATAAATATTTCAAATAAGAAAAACTTTGGACTTTATTAATTACCAACACAAAATACATTGTCTTTACAATGTCTATGAATAAAATAATATTACAACAATGAACATTCATAGAATGTTACAATCTGAAGCTAAAAAGAAAATAAAAAAGAAAAGAAAATACAAGTTATGATTAAATCCTAAACTATCTTGATCATCAAATCATTCTTCTTTTCTTCTTCATTCTTCTTATCACCTGCACAAAAAGGAGAATAAAAAGAGAAATGCCACCAAGGTAATACAAGTGGCAGTAACAGTTAAATGAAAATACTGTTGATAATCATCAAAGTGTTGATCTTATCAACATGACTCACACCCAAAATATCTGCCTTGAACCAATCTGGCCGGCCAAGCCACCAAGCAAGCAAGCAGCTGGTCACCAGATGCATGCTAGGAGGTGTCAAGACACTAGAACTTAGGGAGAAGTATAAAAGAGAGCACTGTGTGTGAAACTGGTCGACTAAGAACCCTAGTCGACCAGCACACAGCACCAGCACACCAGCACACCATAGCTCAGCACAAGTTCTCTCTGCTCATGAGTTGAGCATCAGGAGGGAATTCACCTCACCAATTAAAACCAATAGCCAAAGCCAAAGCAACATGGTTACTTAAACAAGATCAGGAGCAGCAAGGAGCAAGCCAAGCACCTGGGAGGTGCAGGGCAGGCAAGGTGGGAAGCCAAGCACAAGGAGGTGCAGGGCAAGCCACTGGGAGGAGCAGGGCAAGTACAGGAGCCAGTGATCAAGCTCAACCAAAAAGCATCATCAACATCACCACAGCCACTCATCAAAGCCAGCACAAGACCAAGGTATAACCAGGACTTGCATAGCCATGAGTAAAACCTTGCAAGCATCCAAATTCTTGCATATACAAGAAAATAACAGCAATGAAACCCTCAGCACCAAATCCTTCTGCTAAGCAGAATACTTAGGAGGTTTGGGAAGGTTTTTCTCCTCAGACTTACAGAGAAGTGCTCTGTAAAATCTTCATAGGAAGATTTAGCCAGTAGGAAGCAAATCAACAAGCATCAGCAAGAGTAAAAGCCTCAGACCATGCATCCTAGGCTAAGACTAAGATCATCATGAAGATCTATTCTTATCAGTAAAGTTATTGCACAATATGATGATCTAGGCACTGATAAAAACCACCAAGCATGTTTAACATGACTAACAGCAGCCATCCAATTTAATTATCAAGCAAATATTGTGAACCTCACATGGAGGAAGCACAATCAACACCTAATAATAACAGTTGCATGCTGTCAATGAATAACATGATTTAGAAAGCAACAAAAACCTTCAGCAGCATACAAATCAAGCATGAATTGCTTGATAGAAGCAATCATCACTGAAACAGGTTTTCAGTTCATAAAAAGCAACAGAATCATAACAAGCTCAAGCTCAGCATGTTATTATCATCATGAGGATAATCATATGAAATTAACCGGCAGCAGTTTGCACTGCAAGCCAGAGGGCATCAATTAGACAATTGATAATCACATCACTAGCAACCAATCTAGCATCACAGACATATGATCAAACTAACAGCACTGGGGAAAATCCCCAGTTAAACATATCAAGTTCAGTTAAGAAATTCTTAACTGAATCTACACTGACACTTGCACAACATACAGAGCATCATAGCACAAGCTCGAGTAGAACCACAACAGCAGCAGCAGCAGCAGCACAAGTTTGAGCAGAGCAGCAACAACAGCATAGCACAGCATAGGCAAGCATGCCTGGCTCGCTGGCCAGGCCGCCAAGATAGGAGGAGAAGAAGAACTCACTGGAGTGCTCACAGAGGAGCACGGCGGAAGACCATGGCGGCGACACGACGGCGCAGCCACGGTTGTGACAGCAAGGCCACCCTCCAGAAGCTGCACCGACGAGGAGGCGGCGACATGTTCTCAGCCGAGCGGCCGAGCACAGCACGGCGGCGGCGTCGGGGTTGCGGTAGCCGTCCAACCAACGCGACGACGAGGAGATCACCACCAGCACCGCCAAGCGAGGGAAGAAGCTCCAGCAAGCTCGCCGGAGTAGATCAAGCCACTAGGGCAAGATCTACTGGGGCGGAGCTCAACAGCGATGGTGGCAATTGGAGGTGGGGGTGACGGAACCCCGCGGTCAGGAGGAAGAGCGCAACGAGGCGAAGCAGAGGCGCCAGGGGGCGGCGGCGGATCTCGCCGGAGCTCGCCGGAGCCGGGCGAGGAGCGCGTCGGTGACGCAAATCGCCAAAGAGAGGATAGGGTCAGGGTTTCGACCGAGAAGGGGAGAGAGTGAGGGGGGCGGCTGGGCCGGGCCGTGCCGGCTCGGTCAAACCACCTGGGTGGACTGACCGGTGGGCCCAGGCTGTCAGCTGACTCATTTTTTATTTTTGATTTAATTGTTTTGAGCCAAAAACCTTTAAGAAAAACCCTAATCTGTTTAAAAATATAAATCCAGAAAAATACCAATTATAAACTAAAAATAACAAGCAATTATTTTTAGCTCTTTTTGTAAGTTTGAATCCATTAAGTAAATAAAATCATCTCATAAGTCAATTACACAAAAGAAAAAGGAGTAATTGTTTTGGCCTGAAAATAATAAAAATTATGCAATAAAGCAAATTTGGCAATTCTTAAATAAAATTCCATTCAAGAATATTTGATAAATATCCTTGAATGAAATTACCCATAACATATATTCTTTAAAATCATAAAAAGAATATATCAAGTTTAATAAGTAAATAAACCATTTCTGGGGGGGAATAATTCCAACACACCATAAAGCATGCATTTTTGAATCTTTAAACATTGCCCTTATTGGACAATGATGCTGTTTTCCAGAACCCGAGGTCCCGGGTCACTTCAACAAATCCAACTGCACTACCTTGCTGTTTGCAGGCAAGTTCACTCTTGCTCATCTCTATTGATTACTTTTAGCAAATTACTTGCAAATATACCGGTGGTATGATTATTACTGCATTGAAAAGCAAAAGGTTCTCTTTTCATAATTAATATGATTAGCTGGTTATCGACCCGAGTGGTGGTAACCTAGGATGGCTGGCAAATGAACCACGGTATGATTATTGTGGTGGAGGTTCCATTTGTTCAGGAAAGTGAACCCTAGGACTTAATAACAAATGTCGCCAGTGATTCTAGCGCCGTAAATTACGGTCAACCATGAGATCTGGAATGGGACGGAGAAGTCAGCTGTACCTTTTTCCTCTCGCATGCCAACGGATCAGTAGTCGAGTGTTGTCCTGCGTGGGCTACTATAGTGCAAAGGGGGGAAATGTGTTCCTGCCGGGCTGCCTATAGTATAAGGGGGACAAGCTGGCTAATTGATCTATGATGGATTGTAACGGTCATCCAGATCGGTCTACCCATATTGTATAGGGGAGGGCACCGGGGGTCCAGATCGGTCTACCTATGGGGTCGTCCATAGTGTAAAGGGGAGGACCAGTGCGCCAATCGGTCTGCATATGGGTATAGGGGAGGATGGACTTACAAAAGGGTGGGTCTGCGGGGTCGCGGAGAAGAACGGTGATTGGCTTGGATCATCAACTGGGCCCCATACAAAAAGAAGTATGGACGGGAAAGTACGCCCGGTTGTGCAGCAAAGTGTTGATCTCTCATGGGTACAAGTGACCACCTCTGCAGAGTGTACAAAAGTATCAAGATACTCCCTGTTCTGGGAAGGAGCTGCGAACACGGCAGGAAAGGAGCCCATCGAAGCTCTAATCAACCTGTGAAGGCTGACGGACATAGTTCTTCTAAATAAAAGCAATCTTTGAAGAAATGATTATAAAACTGCATTGACCTAAGACTTACGAGTCGGTGGTCATATCTAGTGCATTACACACCTCAATCCTGTTAAATGAACTTGTTGGGTAATGCTCGTTACTCACCCCATTCCCTCTTAACCCTTGCTTAGACTTGGAGGGCCAGAACGAGGAAACTGAAGGAGCATCGGAGGACTACAAGGAAGTGTACTATGAAGAACCGGACCTTTTCGGTGGAATAGAAGGCGTGGATTACACGATCGTCGATGGAAACAATGAAGGAGTCAAGGAGGAGGCCGACAACTAATAGTATAGGGTAGTAATTTAAGTCACAGGAACTTTATAGAATAAAGTGACTTAAGCAAGTTATCATGTTTAGTATACTTCTATCAGTCATAGTTAAGGTTTATAGCATCAAGGTAGAACCTACTAGTGTTCCTCTTTGGACCGAGGAGGAACTAGAATCCTTTGTAAGATTATGGCTTGTAATATTAAGTGCTGGAATAATGTAACATCCCAAGTTTTCAAATATAAAAATTCATCATGCATTCATGGCATATTGCATATCATGGTCCTTTCCAAAGTTTTGAATCTTATTTCTTCAAAGAATATTGTTTCAATTACCATTTTATCCCAAATTTAGAAATAAAAGGTTTTCAGAAAGAAAGTATTTAAAATAAGTTCCATTAGTTATGGGAGCTATTAGAAAATTTTGAAAACCAAATATTATGGGAAGTTATTATTTAAAATTTCACTTCCTAGTTATTTGGATTCTATGTTTAAATTCTTGCAAATTATTTCTTTTTCCAACATATCACTAAACCTTTGGTTTATAAGTTTTAAACACACTTTTTAAAGTGCAAAAGTGGTCAGAATTGATTTTATTCAAATCAGAATAGAATAGCTTTTTCAAAAACCCAAAACAGAAATCAGAAACAAAAGAAAAAGAAAACAGAAAGAAAAAAATAAAAAGAAAGAGCCAGCAGCCCACTTGGGCCACACCCGGGAGCCAGACGGCCCAGATCGCCCCCGAACCAGCCCAACCCCGTTAACCCCTCCTCTCTCTCACCGCCATGCGGGTCCCACCTATCATCACTCTCGCGAAATCTCCTCTCTCTCTCCGTTTCTGGTAATGCTCACCGGAGATCACTCCCCTCTTCAATCCGCGAGTAAAAGGCCATCAAAGGTCGAACCTATAAAAGCCCCGGCTCTCCTCTCTCGCTCCTCTCTTTCCCCTCTACAAAAGACGCCGCCAGGCTGCTGAAATTCCTCGCCGGAGTTCACGGGTTCCGCCGCCAGACGTCATCGATTCTGACGCGGTGAAGCCTCCCCCTCTCCCTGCGAACCCCCTATTCTCCTTCCCTCTCTCTGGCGCGTGGAATGATACCTTTGCCCCGCCTTTTCTTGCAGCTTTTTGAGCACTCCGATGACCACCGAAGCCGCCGTAGCCTCCAGTCATCGCTCGCCGTCGCCTCGGGAAGCGCAAGTCGTCACCAACCACGGATTCGAGACCATCGTCATCTGCTGAACACCGTCTGCTACTTCATCGCCGTCGCCGCTCGCCGGAACCTCGCCGACGTTGAACTCCAGTACCACCTCGCCGGAGCAACTCCACGCCGGTGAGCAATCCTCTTTGATCGTCCTTGTCCCTCGGATCTGAATCCAACGACCGAGATTAGATCTCTTTACCGAATTGGTACCGTCCAATAGCGCTGTGCCACGTCACCTGCCCAGTCAGCCTCCCCGGTCAATTTAGTCAAATCTCTTTTCAAATTCGATTTCAAAATTCAGATTTGGTAAAGATCTTGTAAAATCAATATAAAATCTTCTGTAAGTCCAAAAATTGCAAATAATATCTCGTTGGAATCCTTAGAAGGTGTAGAATCCAGTAGTATAATAAAACTTCATATTTTATGGGTTCATTTTGAATCTATTATCAGAACTGAATCAAACCTTCTTTTAACTTAACTAATTCATAACTTTTGTTCTGTGAGTCCAAATGCTACAAATTTGTAGTCCATGGAATCCTTGGAACATATAGAACACTTTAGAATCAAAAGTTTTCAAAATTAATACGTGCACAAACTTGCTACTGTTAAAATTGTTCAAATCACTATTTTCATTACCATTTGAAATCTAAAAACTATTTTTGAGTGAAACCACTTGCAGTGGCTTCAAGTTACTGTCACCTAACCAGTGGTACCTCAAACCTATTTTTATAGTACCGTACCAAACCAGAAACTTTTTTCAGAAGTGTTATCTTATTTTGTCAAATGAACTATTTGTTTAATGCATTGATAATTGTTTATTAAAACTTTTCCAACACCACACTTGTTTTCAAAAAACATCATGTTTCATCTTATACAACATTTTCACACACTCACTTAGTGTGTGAAATTAAAATGACATTTGCATACAAGCATACATGTCTTTGTTTGTCATTAGAAATAGATTATTTATTGCTTGAATGTCTTGTTTGTATAGATTGTGAAGAGGAGAAAAATAACCTTTGTGACTGTTGTGAGTGTGCAAGCTGTTACCAAGGCAAGTGACACACATATCCCCTACCTATTTTTACTACTGCATTAGGGTGTTTCAGTAGTATGCATGATAGGTGGAATATTCAACTGTTTTATAAAATGCTTAGATCCTAGTAGTGTGTAGCCATCCTTAAACCTCACCTGTTAGGATGCTAAATACCTTGAAAAATATTGATGCCATGCTATGATCACTTGTTAAAAGTGTTTTGTGAACAAATTAAGAACTTCAACTAAAATGAAACACCTGGGTGGATTGGTTTGATGATGGAGGCAATGTTGAGTGGCTACCTGGGGCTACACGTTGTGTAGTTGCTGCCTGGGCGCTCACTTGTGGATTGCCACTCAGGATTAAAGGGATTAATATGTCTTCCATGCTTAGTGTACTTCCAGTGCAGCCTTATGACAATATGGGCTCTGTCTTGACTGATTAGAGGTGAGGGTGCAACTTGTGTGCAAGAAGATGGCTGGTAGTTGAATTGTAGGTTGGGAACGGATCTTGCCAGTTAGTTGCTCTCTCCTCTAAAAAGTCTCATCTCATTTTATGTATGGGCATAAAATGAGTCTTAAGGTAAAAGTGCACAACCCCTGCAGGGTGTCAAAACTAATCGATTAGCCGTGTCCTCGGTTATGGACAATTGAGTCTCTAGACATGGAATGTACGGAAGAATCTCATCACCGTTTCTGAATGACTAAAATCTGTCTAGAAACCCCTAGGTAGGGGCTCAGGGCCATACACTCCGAGGGGTGGTGGTTTCTGTTGTTCCAACTTTGTTGAATTGCGCCCAGTGCTACATAACTTGCAACTATGTAGTAATTGGGGGTTATTTCGACCCTTGAAAATAAAATCTTCTAAAGAATTTTTTTGGAAAAGAATAGGACAAAATTGGCTTTATGCAAACTAGCCCAGAGATCCACCAGCCAAATAGCATGTAGCTAGTTCTTTCACAACTGCCACCAAATAAGTGTCATTTGCCAGTACATCATTGTACTGACCCCCATTAATGGGGCTGCATAATCCAATGTGCAGGTTCTTCTGATGATGAGTGAGGTGTTAGGATCTCGAGTCTACATAACAACATGATTGCCTGTGGCGCATGGTGAAGATGGAGACTCGCTACTACTCTAGTTCCGTTGTGTTTTAAGTTGAACTCTGATATTTGATTCAGTCCATGAGACTATGAAGATTTGTAATAATTTGGGAGACTTAAGTATCTGGATCTCCATGTAATCATGATACTATGCAATGATTACTATATTTTCTTCTGTGGTGCTATCATTGATCCAGGGAATAACACATAACACAGGTGTTCCACCTTAATCCAAAGGTGGGGCGTTACAAAATGTTATCAGAGCATAGTGTTGCCTGTAGGATCGAGACCCTAGGATTGGAAAACCTTAGGACACAAATTTTATTTCTAAATGCTATGCAAAATAATCATGATCTTATTGCCTTAACCATTTCATTCTTACTTGTACTTCTCATTCTTGTTCTGATCTTTTCTCTCTTCTTTTTCAAAATGTTGTAGATGGACACCTATGACGAGAGAGTTGTAGCTGGTGAGGGAGACTACCTTTTCACGGAGGTGCTGCTTGACCTCGCCACCCAGCTTCAGATACCACCTCCAGTTTTCTGTGGGAAGATGCAGTACAAGGAGTATGGTATGGAGAAGTGGTTGATCCAAACCACTATCCAAGGAAGACTTGATGAAGAAGAATCCACAATGGAGTACACCGAAGCATATGTGGACTGGAGGTATTCTGTGGAGATTGCCATGCAGGGCGCCATCGCCCGCATTCGCCACAAGTACAGAGCTCTCATCCCACGTCCCTCAGCCTATGGGATGATTAGAGAGCGATCTGTTGGAGGACATGCAGTGGATCGCAGAGGCTAGGAGTTCCACTCCCTCCTGAGAGGTTACCTCACTGAGAGGGAGCGCTGCTCAGTCAACCTGGAAGACATGCTGAAGAAGCAGATTATCAACCAGGACCAGTTCAGAGAGCTCATGGATCTTACCACCAAAAAAATAATGGAGACCGAATCTGCACTTGTAGTGATGGATGAGAAGAAGACTCAGCTGGAGAACAAGCTCAAGATTGTCGAAGGACCCTTGCAGTTGGGCGGGAAGATCCTTCAAGATGACATCTGGTCTCGTCTTCTGGAGAAGACATTACTACTGCAGTATGATAACATGCAGAAGTTGGGAGATGAGAAGAGGCAGATCGAAGAGGTCAACAATGAGATGAAGTCTGAGAATGAGAAGCTGAAGATGAAGATTGCTGAGTTAGAAGCAAGTCAAAAAGAAGAGGAGTCCGAGGAAGAAGAGGACCCCAAAGAGAGACTCGTGTATTCCTCTAGTGATGGTCTATCCTATGAGGAATGGAAAGCCAAGGCACTGAGGGACCTCAAGAATGCAGAGCGTCGAGACCCTCTACCCCTCTCATGTCTCAAGAGGGTTAAGAGAGGCTAGTTGACCGCCATCATCATCTTGTATCGTTTGCGATAGCACGTTTGTATTGTCTTACCGTGTTGGTATGACAGTACCATTTATCATTTGCTTTTTTGAACCCTTAGTGTTTACTTCCAAACTTGTTAAGTCGTGTGTTTCGCAGTTTAAATTTTTTATCAAAGGTTGTGTGCTTGTTTATTGTTTGTGGTTGGCTTGTTGTATTGTGCATGGGTAGAATTTTTCTCCTCTAACTTTATCTGTCTATTACTCATCTATGCTATACATTACCTCAGATGCCGCCCCGACGTGCACCAAACAACAATGACAACGATGGAAACAACAACAACGACACCAACGCAGCGATTCAGCAACTAGTGGCAGCTCAGGCCCAACTGATGCAAATGATGACCCAGTTCATCCAGGCTAATGCTAACAACAATAACAATAACAATAACAATCCTCCGCCACCACCGCCGCCACCCCCACCCCAAGTGGATAGATTGGCAAGGTTTCTGAGGCTGAGACCCAACAAGTTCTCATCTGCTACTGAGCCAATAGTAGCTGATGACTGGCTGCGTTCAGTCAACAAGGATCTGACCACCTGTGAGTGCACTGATGCTGAAAAGGTGCGCTTCACTGCTCACTTACTTGAAGGGCCGGCAGCTATGTGGTGGGAGACATACCAGGTTACCCATCCAATAGATGGTCTGGACTGGGACACCTTCAGAGAAGGCTTTCATACTGCCCACATATCCTCGGGCACTATAAATGTGAAGAAGGAGGAATTCCGCAGTCTGCGACAGGGTGGAAGAACTCTAAAGGAGTACATGGATGACTTCTGTGCTCTGTCCAGGTATGCGCCTGAAGATATTGATACTGATGCAAAGAGGAAGGAAAAATTCCTCAATGGGCTCAAGGGAGAACTCAAAATACCCCTGTCTGTGGCCTATGCTCCAAATTATCAGTCCCTGCTTGATCATGCCATCACTCTGGACAACAACATCAAGAAAGAAGAGAACCGTAAAAGGAAGTTCAGTAACAGCAAGAGCCATGTGGAACCATTCCACAAGAAGCACCACTCGTCTGAGGGCAGTGGACATGGCAGCTCTCACAAGCATGGGGGTCGTTTCAGCAAAGGAGATGGTAGCCACTTCAACAACCATAAGCATAGTGGAGGTTTCAAGGGAAACAGCTCCAGTGGACATCACCATGGACATAATCACCACAACACTGAACCCAAGAAGGACCTCTCTAACATCACTTGTTTCAAGTGCAAGAAGAATGGCCACTATTCCTCCAGCTGCCCAGAAAACAAGTCCATTGAGCTTGCCAAGCCCAATCCATTTCAGAAGGGACAAGTGAACCACCTCAATGTGGAGGAGGTGATGAATGAACCTGATGCAGTGATGGGTATGTTCCCTCTCAACTCATTTACAGCATTAGTTTTATTTGATACTGGAGCATCTCATTCATTCATATCAAGAACTTTTGCAAACAAAAATGGGTTCCCCACTGAAACCATAGGAAAAACTATTAAAGTAAGTTCCCCTGGTGGAGAATTGATAGTCAACGCTGGTTGCAAGGATCTGATTCTAGAAATTGGTAGATATAAGTTCCCAACCCATTTAGTAATTCTAGACTCGCAAGGTTTAGATGTAATTCTGGGCATGGATTGGATGACTACCTATGGGGGAGTCATAGACTGTGTGAATAGAGCAATTACACTCACCACCCCAGAAGGGGGGAGAATTAGATACAAATCCCAGCTGGATTTTAATGATATTAGGCTAAACCATCTTAAGGGGGTTAGCCTAGATGAAGTGCACATAGTGAATGAATACCCAGATGTGTTCCCTGATGAGCTACCAGGAATGCCACCTGATACAGATGTAGAGTTTCTCATTGATCTGCTACCGGGCACTGGCCCAATAGCAAAGAGACCCTACCCTATGTCTACTGATGAGTTGAAAGAACTCAAGAAGCAACTAGCAGAACAGTTAGGGAAGGGATTTATTAGAGAAAGTTCATCATCATGGGGAGCACCAGTTCTGTTTGTGGAGAAGAAGGATAAGAGTCAGCGTTTAGTGATGGATTATCGTTCGTTGAATGAAGTGACCATCAAAAACAAATATCCACTACCAAGAATCAATGACTTGTTTGATTAGTTAGAAGGAGCTAGTGTATTTTCCAAGATCGATCTTAGGTCTGGATACTTTCAGCTCAAGATTAGAGAACATGACATTCCCAAGACAGCCTTCGTCACTAGATATGGCTCGTATGAATATACGGTGATGCCTTTTGGTTTAACCAATGCACCGTCATACTTCATGAGCATGATGAACAAAGTGTTCATGGAATTTCTAGATAAGTTTGTCGTTGTCTTCATTGACAACATACTAGTCTACTCAAAAGGCAAAGAAGAACATGAAAAACATCTACGTGCAATATTGGAGAAACTCCGAGAGCACAAGCTATATGCTAAGTTCAGCAAGTGTGAATTTTGGCTCAATGAAGTAGGATTCCTTGGACACATTATAACCAAGGAGGGAATTGCAGTCGATCCAGCCAAAGTGACTGCAGTGACGGAATGGGAACCACCCAAGAATGTTGGGGAAATTCGTAGTTTCTTAGGACTGGCCGGATATTACCGGAGATTCGTTGAGAACTTTTCAAAGATAGCCAAACCAATGACTGAGTTATTGAAGAAAGAAAAGAAGTTTGAGTGGACTTCATCACTGGTTTACCCCGCACAAAATCAGGGTATGACTCAATTTGGGTTATAGTCGATCGTTTGACCAAGGTAGCTCATTTCATACCAGTGAAGACCACTTACACTAGTGCAAAGTTAGCTGATATTTACATGAAAAGGATTGTAAGCCTCCATGGTGTTCCCAAGAGTATTGTGTCAGATAGAGGAACTCAATTTACCTCTCACTTCTGGAAGCAGCTTCATGAATCATTAGGAACTAGGTTGGAATTCAGCACAGCATTCCACCCACAGACAGATGGACAAACAGAAAGAGTGAACCAGATTTTAGAAGATATGCTGAGAGCATGTGCACTAGACTATGGGTGTAACGCCCCACCTTTTACCAAGGTAGAACTCCTGTGTTACTATGCCATTCCCTGGATCAGTAGATAGCACCACAGTACAAAATATAGTAATCATTGCAGATAGTGTCATTTATTACATCGCAAATCCAGATACAATAGTCTTTAAACCTTACAGAAATAGCTTAGCCACTTGGACTTGCTTGAATACCAGAGTTTAACACAAACTAACACAACGGAAAGTAAATTGCAATGAGCCTCCATCTTCAGCAATGTGCCACAGGCAGTCATGTTGGTATGCAGGCTCGAGACTCCTCCACCTACTCCTCATCAGAACAACCTACACGTTTGAATATGTAGCCCCAAAGGGGTCAGTACAACAATGTACTGGCAAATGACACATATTTGGTGGCATTTTGTGGAAAGACTATACTACATGATATTTGGCTAGTGGATCTCAAGGGCTAATTTGCATAAAGCAGTTTTATCCTATATTTTCCAAACCAAAACATTTTAAAACATTCTGATTTTTCTTTAATATCAAGATAACTCCTAGGTCACCACCACATACATGGTTTTCACTGCCAGTATGTAGCCCCGGGTAGCCACTCTTCAAATATCAAGATAACTCCTAGGTCACCACCACATACATGGTTTTCACTGCCAGTATGTAGCCCCGGGTAGTTACTCTACAAATTTCAAGATAACTCCTAGGTCACCACCACATACATGGTTTTCACTGCCAGTATGTAGCCCCGGGTAGTTACTCTACAAATATCAAGATAACTCCTAGGTCACCACCACATACATGGTTTTCACTGCCAGTATGTAGCCCCGGGTAGTTACTCTACAAATATCAAGATAACTCCTAGGTCACCACCACATACATGGTTTTCACTGCCAGTATGTAGCCCCGGGTAGTTACTCTACAAAACTTGGTTAATCCCTCAGGTCACCACCACATACATGGTTTTCACTGCCAGGCATGTAGCCCTGAGGCTTCTCCACTTTCTACACAAATTTTAATTATTTCAAAAAGGTGATGAGATTCTTCCGTACATTCCATGTCTAGAGACTCAAGTTGTCCATAACCGGGGACATGGCTAATCTATTAGTTTTGACACCTTGCAAGGGTTGTGCACTTTCACCTTACGATTCATTTTATGCCCATACATAAAATGAAACGAGACCTTTTAGAAGGAGAGGGCAACTAACTTGGCAAGCTCCGCTCCCAACCTACAATTCAACTACCACCACTTCTTGCCGACAAGTTGCACTCCCACATCAAATTAGTCAAGACAGAGCCCATAATGTCATAAGGCTGCACTGGAAGTACACTAAGCATGGAAGACATATTAATCCCTTTAATCCTGAGTGGCAAACCACAAGTGTACTACTTAGGCCACTAACACATACCATGGTTTTCACTTCCAAGATATGTGACTCCTAAGTAGACACTCAACATCGCCTCCATCATCAAACCAATCCACCCAGGTGTTTCATTTTAGTTGAAGTTCTTAATTTGTTCACAAAACACTTTTATCAAGTGATCAAAGCATGGCATCAATATCTTTCAAGGTATTTAGTATCCTAACAGGTGGGGTTTTGAGGGATTGCTACACACTACTAGGATCTAAGCATTTGATAAAGCAGTTGAACATTTCACCTATCATGCATACTACAAGAGGTGAATACACTAATGTATAAGTAAAATGGGTAAAGGGATATGTGTGTCACTTGCCTTTTTGAAGTTCAAACTCTTTCACTTCTCTCAACAAGATACGTTCTCTCCGTTCAATCTATAGCAATAGGGGTAACACAAAGTAAACACACTATTTCAAGACAAACATGAGCAAGCAATGCAAACAATTGAAAAGGGTTTGTTTTACATTTTAGATTTATTAAGATACTATGATAAGAGAGATATGGCAAAAGAATTGTGGATTGTGAGATATGGATTTTGAGAGCTTGAGTGGCAAGATCAAATGGTTGGAAAGGGTTGGTCCTCCAAGGTACAATGTAGTGATATAAATCCTGTGCTTGGCATAAGCAAAGGTAGAGTTTAGGGATGGCTCATGTGGATGGATTCACATGAGTATACAATAGTGCAACAAAACACTGCTGAATAAAGTGTGACAACACTTATTCATAATGGTATAAGTTACACATAGGCTTGGGTAGGGGTTTGTGATATATCGTTTTTACTCAATTAACTCATTTGTTAATTGAATAGTTCTATACATGAGATCAGGATCAAGTGTATAGAGGATTGAGTATAGGTAGATAACATTTGAGATTATGGTTTAAGGTTTCTATTGGGTACATGGGATTGGGTTAAGCACTATGATGTTGATTTGTTCAATACCATAGTAGCAAGGTAGAAACTAAGATTGAAAGTATCACACTTTACTCAAATGACACATTTGTAATTTGAATAAGTGGGTACTATGTAAGATAGGTCTAAGTAGATATGATCTTGATCATGATGTTGTTTAGACATCAATGATGACTAGGTATGATTATAGGATTTGCTAATGTAGAAAGAAACATTACTGAAATAGAAATAGAATTTATCTATATAGGAATACTCAAATTCTCATATTAGAATTTGAATAATTGTGATATGGTTCAAGAAATTATGGGAGTGATGCTACTGGATAGCTTGCAGTAATACAAAGCTACTGCAAGTGGATTCATTCTAAAATAAGTTATAGAATTTGAATTATCACCAAAATGGTGATTTGGATAGATTTGAATGCACAAAGTGTGTGCACGTATCAACTTTGGATTTTCTTGATCCTATGATGTTCTCCAAGTTGAGAGGATTCCAGAGACTACAGATTTGAAATTTTTGGATTAACAGAACTAAAGATATGAATTAATCATGCTAATAGAAGGTTTGATTCCAATTTGGAAATAGTTTCAAATTGAACCCATAAAATATAAGATTTTATGGTACTTCTGGATTCTACACTTCCTAAGGATTCCAACGGTATCTTATTTGCTATTTTTGGATGCAGGGATCAAAAGATATGAATTATCAAAGTTTTGGATGGAATCTGATTCAATTTCTGTTTTTAACAATCTGTTTGAATCTGGGAAGGCCACGTGGCTTAATTCTATTGGTTGATACCCCTTCGGCTGGATTAGCATTCTGGGGCGTTGGATCTTACGGGGTCTGGATGGCTCAGATTTGGTTATACCGATTCGGGTAAGTGAACTATTGTGGTCCGCGAGATCGAGATCTAACGGACGAGATGAGACAGGAGAGATCCTCACCGGCGAGCTAGGGTTCCGACGAGCTCACGGCCAGGGATGGATGCCGGCGACGTTTTCGAGGGTCTCTGGGCAACGGCGAGGCTACGACGGTCTTCAGCGCGGCGTGGGGAACTCGGAAGTGTGATCGTCGTCGAGATTTGCTTCCAGTAGAGGTAGGGAGAGGTGGACGGAGGTGAGGCGGGCGGCAGGGAGCTTCGGCCGTTGATGTTCTCCTCGATCTCCTGCAGACTAGACAAGGGGAACAAGTCAGGGAGGGGCGCCTGGGTGAGGCGAAGAGGATAGAGGTGAGGGGAGGGGCTCGGGCTCACCGTCGTTGGCGAATTCTACCGGGTATGCTCGCAGACGTGCGGACCTCCGACGAGGAATTCCTCGGTGTTGGCGGTGTCTTGAGCGGAAGAACGAAAGGGATATGGGGGAGGAGGTGGAGGGGGTTTTATAGGCCGGGGTAGGCGTCGATTAAGGCAGGAATTAAATCGGAATTAAGGGGAGGAGTAACCGGCCGTTTCCAGTGAGAGAGAGGGAGTGGTTACCGGGGAAGAAGAACCTGACAAGGTGGGTCCACCTGTCAGCGAGGTAAGGGAGAAAAATGGGTACCGGTTCGGGATTGACTAGCTGGGCCGCGGGCCGTTTCGGGTACTGGGCCGATTCGTCTCCCCGGGGTCCAATTCCATTTTTATTTTGTTTCCTTCTTTTCTCTTTTCTGTTTTCATATTTCTTTCATAACTTTTGCATAATTTCTTCAAACAATGTCAAACCAAATTCTAATCTTTTCTAAAATCCAATTAAACAATACAAAACAGTAAGAGATAAGTTTTCAGAATAAAACATGATTTTCCAAATAAAACTCTATATTTTAGCCAAAGGGCTTATTTGCATAAACCAAAGTAGAAATAGGATTTTAAAGTAATCCTTTTAAAATAAGAGGATAACACTTTAAAAAAATATTATTTACAAATCATTTTCAAATCAACTTTTGCAATGCAAACCCTGGAGATAATAGAATCAATTTTGGGAGGTATCCTTTGCAAGTAGCTTGCATAGGTTTAAATAAAAGAAAGGAAAGTAATATTTTGATACTTTATTTCTCTCAAGGAAGTTCTTCAAGAAAATAATAGAAAGTTTAAAATAGTTTTCTAATAAAGTTTTCAAATAGTCTCAAAAGTTTTAAATCTTTGTGAATTTTCAATCAACACAAGCAAAATAAAAACAAAAAATTTCCCCCAAAATTTGATAAAATCTTGGGATGTTACAATGGGTCTAGTTGGGATGACAACCTACCTTACGCAGAGTTTTCCTACAACAACAGCTATCAAGCCAGTATTGAGATGGCACCATTTGAAGCCTTGTACGGCAAGAAATGTACTACACCGTTACTATGGAGTGGTGTAGGAGAACGAAGTTTCTTCAGACCTGATATCATTCAAGAAGCTGAAGAAAAGGTTAGGTTGATCAAGGATAGACTGAAGATAGCCCAATCTCGTCAGAAGAGCTACGTGGATAACAAGCATAGAGATGTCACCTATGAAGTAGGAGATAGAGCCTATCTCAGAGTGTCACCCCTTCGTGGTGTTAAGAGGTTTGGTATCAAGGGTAAGTTAGCACCCCGATTCATAGGACCATTCAAAGTCTTATCCCGCAAGGGAGAAGTAGCCTATGAATTGGAACTACCCGAGATTCTTTCAGCTGTACACAACGTGTTCCACGTGAGCCAGCTAAAGAAATGCCATCCAGAGATGTCAGAAACACCGTTGAACGATATGGTACCCCTCGAGGAAGTTCAACTAGAAAGTGACTTGACTTATGAGGAGAAACCCATTAAGATACTCGAGACAGCAGAAAGAACTACACACACCAAAACCATCAAGTTCTACAAAGTACAGTGGAGTCACCACACTGAAGAGGAAGCCACTTGGGAGCGTGAAGATAACCTTCGAGAAGATCACCCACACCTACTTGCTAGCCTTTTCGAAGCTCGAGGGCGAGCTTCATCTTAAGGGGGTTAGTCTGTAACATCCCAAGTTTTCAAATATAAAAATTCATCATGCATTCATGGCATATTGCATATCATGGTCCTTTCCAAAGTTTTGAATCTTATTTCTTCAAAGAATATTGTTTCAATCTTATTTCTTCAAATTTAGAAACAAAAGGTTTTCAGAAAGAAAGTATTTAAAATAAGTTCCATTAGTTATGGGAGCTATTAGAAAATTTTGAAAACCAAATATTATGGGAAGTTATTATTTAAAATTTAACTTCCTAGTTATTTGGATTCTATGTTTAAATTCTTGCAAATTATTTCTTTTTCCAACATATCACTAAAACTTTGGTTTATAAGTTTTAAACACACTTTTTAAAGTGCAAAAGTGGTCAGAATTGATTTTATTCAAATCAGAATAGAATAGCTTTTTCAAAAACCCAAAACAGAAATCAGAAACAAAAGTAAAAGAAAACAGAAAGAAAAAAATAAAAAGAAAGAGCCAGCAGCCCACTTGGGCCGCACCCGGGAGCCAGCCGGCCCAGATCGCCCCCGAACCAGCCCAACCCCGTTAACCCCTCCTCTCTCTCTCACCGCCATGCGGGTCCCACCTGTCATCACTCTCGCGAAATCTCCTCTCTCTCTCTCCGTTTCTGGTAATGCTCGCCGGAGATCACTCCCCTCTTCAATCCGCGAGTAAAAGGCCATCAAAGCTCGACCCTATAAAAGCCCTGGCTCTCCTCTCTCGATCCTCTCTTTCCCCTCTGCAAAAGACGCCGCTGGGCTGCTGAAATTCCTCGCCGGAGTTCACGGGTTCCGCCGCCAGACGTCATCGATTCCGACACGGTGAAGCCTCCCCCTCTCCCCTCGAACTCCCTATTCTCCTTCCCTCTCTCTGGCGCGTCGAATGATACCTTTGCCCCGCCTTTTCTTGCAGCTTTTCGAGCACTCCGACGACCACCGAAGCCGCCGTAGCCTCCAGTCATCGCTCGCCGTCACCTCGGGAAGCGCAAGTCGTCACCGACCACGGATTCGAGACCGTTGTCATCTGCTGAACGCCGTCTGCTACTTCATCGCCGTCACCGCTCGCCGGAACCTCGCCGACGTTGAACTCCAGTACCACCTCGCCGGAGCAACTCCACGCCGGTGAGCAATCCTCTTTGATCGTCCTCGTCCCTCGGATCTGAATCCAACGACCAAGATTAGATCTCTTTACCAAGTCAGTACCGTCCAATAGCGTTGTGCCACGTCACCTGCCCAGTCAGCCTCCCCGGTCAATTTAGTCAAATCTCTTTTCAAATTCGATTTCAAAATTCAGATTTGGTACAGATATTGTAAAATCAATATAAAATCTTCTGTAAGTCCAAAAATTGCAAATAATATCTCGTTGGAATCCTTAGAAGGTGTAGAATCCAGTAGTATAATAAAACTTCATATTTTATGGGTTCATTTTGAATCTATTATCAGAACTGAATCAAACCTTCTTTTAACTTAACTAATTCATAACTTTTGTTCTGTGAGTCCAAATGCTACAAATTTGTAGTCCATGGAATCCTTGGAACATATAGAACACTTTAGAATCAAAAGTTTTCAAAATTAATACGTGCACAAACTTGCTACTGTTAAAATTGTTCAAATCACTATTTTCATTACCATTTGAAATCTAAAAACTATTTTTGAGTGAAACCACTTGCAGTGGCTTCAAGTTACTGTCACCTAACCAGTGGTACCTCAAACCTATTTTTATAGTACAGTACCAAACCAGAAACTTTTTTCAGAAGTGTTATCTTATTTTGTCAAATGAACTATTTGTTTAATGCATTGATAATTGTGTATTAAAACTTTTCCAACACCACACTTGTTTTCAAAAAACATCATGTTTCATCTTATACAACATTTTCACACACTCACTTAGTGTGTGAAATTAAAATGACATTTGCATACAAGCATACATGTCTTTGTTTGTCATTAGAAATAGATTATTTATTGCTTGAATGTCTTGTTTGTATAGATTGTGAAGAGGAGCAAAACAACCTTTGTGACTGTTGTGAGTGTGCAAGCTGTTACCAAGGCAAGTGACACACATATCCCCTACCTATTTTTACTACTGCATTAGTGTGTTTCAGTAGTATGCATGATAGGTGGAATATTCAATTGTTTTATAAAATGCTTAGATCCTAGTAGTGTGTAGCCATCCTTAAACCTCACCTGTTAGGATGCTAAATACCTTGAAAAATATTGATGCCATGCTATGATCACTTGTTAAAAGTGTTTTGTGAACAAATTAAGAACTTCAACTAAAATGAAACACCTAGGTGGATTGGTTTGATGATGGAGGCGATGTTGAGTGGCTACCCGGGGCTACACGTTGTGTAGTTGCTGCCTGGGCGCTCACTTGTGGATTGCCACTCAGGATTAAAGGGATTAATATGTCTTCCATGCTTAGTGTACTTCCAGTGCAGCCTTATGACAATATGGGCTCTGTCTTGACTGATTAGAGGTGAGGGTGCAACTTGTGTGCAAGAAGATGGCTGGTAGTTGAATTGTAGGTTGGGAACGGATCTTGCCAGTTAGTTGCTCTCTCCTCTAAAAAGTCTCGTCTCATTTTATGTATGGGCATAAAATGAGTCTTAAGGTGAAAGTGCACAACCCCTGCAGGGTGTCAAAACTAATCGATTAGCCGTGTCCTCGGTTATGGACAATTGAGTCTCTAGACATGGAATGTACGAAAGAATCTCATCACCGTTTCTGAATGACTAAAATCTGTCTAGAAACCCCTAGGTAGGGGCTCAGGGCCATACACTCCGAGGGGTGGTGGTTTTTGTTGTTCCGACTTTGTTGAATTGCGCCCAGTGCTACATAACTTGCAACTATGTAGTAATTGGGGGTTATTTCAACCCTTGAAAATAAAATCTTCTAAAGAATTTTTTTGGAAAAGAATAGGACAAAATTGGCTTTATGCAAACTAGCCCAGAGATCCACCAGCCAAATAGCATGTAGCTAGTTCTTTCACAACTGCCACCAAATAAGTGTCATTTGCCAGTACATCATTGTACTGACCCCCATTCATGGGGCTGCATAATCCAATGTGCAGGTTCTTCTGATGATGAGTGAGGTGTTAGGATCTCGAGTCTACATACCAACATGATTGCCTGTGGCGCATGGTGAAGATGGAGACTCGCTACTACTCTAGTTCCATTGTGTTTTAAGTTGAACTCTGATATTTGATTCAGTCCATGAGACTATGAAGATTTGTAATAATTTGGGAGACTTATGTATCTGGATCTGCGTGTAATCATGATACTATGCAATGATTACTATATTTTGTTCTGTGGTGCTATCATTGATCCAGGGAATAGCACATAACACAGGTGTTCCACCTTAATCCAAAGGTGGGGCGTTACAAATAAAGACCGCTATGTTTCTGTTGTACCCCTCTGAGGGATGTAATATTTGTGAAATGGTACTTCATGAGTGTTATGTCAACGACTTGCATACTACAACATGCAGTGGTATGCTGGGTCACCACAGTTGGTATCAGAGCAAAAGCTTTGACCTTAGGTTGGATGCCTAGTTAATGGGAATGACCTGTAGGAGTCAAATAGGAATAGTAAAGAGTTCTCTAAAATTGTTGTGACATTATTCACTTGAGAATAACAAAGTCATACTTTTTAGTGTTACAATTCTTTATTGTTACTATGATGATGCATCATATACTAATTTTCTTTATCTTTTATATAGACTGCCAGGATGGCACGCACCAATCCGTCAAGGACCGTGCAAGTTCGAGATGTGACGTTGGATGAGTATGATGGAAACCTATCCGATCTACTATGGGGCATCCTACAGGAGTGCGGGTGTGAAACCCGTATCCCTGTCAAGAAGTATGCATATTATGAGGGTAGAGTCTTCCAGAAGTACAAGGTAGGGATCATGCTTCCTACAAAATTGGGCATGAGTGTGGTCATGCCAGCTAGAGAAGCACGTACGGTTAGTACCGCATATAAGATAGCTGTCATGAAAGCCATCACTGATATTCGTGAGCACAAAACAGAGAAGTTGTCAGGTACTAAGTTCACGCACATCCCACACGACGAGGAAGGAGAGGATCCTTGTCGGGATAGCTACAAGTTTGCGAAGAGACACCCACATGCCGCAGCAGAGCACATGGACAGGTGTAAGCATCTGCTTAGTGTGTTCTACCATGTTCACGGAGCACTAGTTGGTGAGATACAAAGTCTAGTGGACGAGATCACCGAGCCGACACATACGGGAGAAACTTCCAGACCACCACGAGTACATACTCCGTGGCCTACGAGGGAGACTTCCGGACCACCACGAGCACCTACTCTAGCTTTCTCCGCTGGAGACTTTATTAACCTAGACGAGGAGGAAGATCCCGAGGAGCGGGAGTTCGAGCCTGAGTCTGAACCGGAGATGCC
The DNA here is from genome assembly GCA_007115705.1 of Dactylis glomerata. Classification (NCBI taxonomy): domain Eukaryota; kingdom Viridiplantae; phylum Streptophyta; class Magnoliopsida; order Poales; family Poaceae; genus Dactylis; species Dactylis glomerata. Next base: position 2,088,199 of record QXEO01000320.1, on the reverse strand, counting down.
ACCAGCACACTTTGCACATGGATCGACTGGAGCCGGATATGAGGCAGGTTTGGAGTCATGGGGAATGCCACAGAACGACAGTTTTGGGGGAAACTCCATGGGCTGGCATTTCGGCGAGTACATGGGAACGGCCGGAGATCCGATTCCGTGTGACTCGGAGCACGAGGTCACGAGTCAGTTTAAGGTTGCTCACCGCACTGGAGACGTGGCAGGGAGGCCTATAGAGATCGAGTCGGATGACGAGGGAAGGTTACCGAGCTATATGGAGCGAGGAGAATGCTCAAGGCCCAAGATGGAGAGAAGTGCCACTGAGGTTGTATACCCATCGTTGAGCGGTTATTTGGGGATGACTGACTTCAACTTAGGGCCTACACCCGATCTCGACTATATGCCGGCAGAGTCATCTTATATCCCTGCTTCAGTCAGGAGGACATCCCGAGCGACAGGATGGACACCGGGGATGTATCGGGAGTTTGACTATCCGTAGAAGACTACCATCGATAAGGAGGCGATATGTTGTAACATATGTACCATATGTGTATTATGTAGTATTTGCTTTCGCAAATGGGAATAAGTGAGTGTAGTTACTCACGGTGCAGTGTGTAACACTATGTTGTTTTTACCCATGTATATACATGGTATATGTTTGGTGTGATTTGACCATGTTTTATTTGGATTTTATTGTGTGACTAACACTGTGCATAAAGTTGAGCTTAGAAAGCATGGGCATGGTGTAACTATGAGTTTCGCTTGATGTAACAGGGTTAGGGGGATAAAATGGCGACGGTAGTTGGTGAAGAGTCCGAGCAACAGAGGATGGAGACCGAAGCCAAGGCTAAGGAGGCAGCCGATGCAGCGGCAAGGGAACCATTACCACCACCACCACCACCACCATTTCTCACACAGCAAGATTTTGCCCAATATATGAGGATGGCAGATGAAAGACAACGGATGCTTATTGAGTGCCAGACCAAGATGATGCAAGATGTGATGGATCACAATTGTGAAGGACGGAATGATGGTGTACATGGAGTCTCACTGGCAGACTTTTTGAATACAAGACCACTTCCATTTGCATCAGCGCCAGAACCAATGGACGCCGAAGACTGGTTGCTGGATACCGAGAGGAAGTTCAACACTGTGAATTGCAGCGATAGCGAGAAGCTTAGGTATGCCACTCATCTGTTATGTGGACCCACAGCAGCCTGGTGGGACAATATTGTGGCAATACATCCTCTAGGAAGGGTATTCACTTGGGATGAATTCAAGAAGAAGTTCCGAGAGGCAAATGTACCAGAAAGTATCATGGAGTTAAAGAGGAGAGAGTTTGACACTTTAGAATAGAAGGACAAGACTATCATGAGGTATGTTAAGGAATTCACTCTTCTATCACGTTATGCTACGGATACAGTAAACACGGATGAGAAGAGGAAGAAACGATTTATGAGGGGTTTGCACCCGATGGCCAAGATGCAACTCAGAATGCTAAAGGCAGCAGATTTCCAAGAACTTGTTGATGCAGCTATTACCATGGAAGATGATTTCAAGCAAGTTCAGGAGGAACGCCGTAAGAAGGCCAAGATGGAACCCAGAAGATATCCAGTCAATAAACCAACTCCAGATCTTACTTTCAAACCACGACCGCCAAGTCGGGGAACTTTACCTCGGGGAGGCGGAGGAGGAAATCCTAAGGTAGCACTCACCTGTCATGGGTGTGGAGCTACAGGACATCTGGCAAGGGATTGCCCAAGGCCCAAGGTAATCTATTTTGGCTGTAACCAAGAGGGACACATGAAAAGGCAATGTCCCAATAGAGCTGCATGGGGAAAGAAGCCAACCGGAGGAGGTTTTAACCATGGAGGTAATTCAGGAGGAAATGGTGCAGGCAAGAGATCTCAACCTTATGGGAAATTAAATTGCACCAACTTGGAGGAAGTGAATGAATCGGAGAAAACCATGATAGGTACGCTTCAAATCCTATCTCACCCTGGCAAGGTACTTTTCGATACTAGTGCAACTACTTCGTTCATTTTGCAAGAGTTTGTCGATCTTTATGGACTCACTTGTAATAAGTTAGAATACCCCATCACTGTTTTATCTGCGGGGGGAACAATTCTAGTCACACACCTCAAGCAAGAGCAGGTCATTATGATCAGCGATTGCGTCTACCTAGCCGATCTTTTTCTTATCCCTATGAAGGATATGGCTGTGATCCTTGGAATGGATTGGTTAGAAGAGAATGGAGCCCAGATTGATTGCAAGGAGAAAACTATGTCACTTAGATGTCCAGGAGGAGGAAGGATAGTTTATCAAGGAGACCGTCATGCACATATTGAAGTTCAACTACAGCTCAATACTTTGAAGGAAGCTAAACTTGAAGACATTCCAGTAGTCAATGAATTCCAAGATGTATTCCCAAAAGAATTACCAGGTATGCCACCCGACAGGGAAATTGAGTTCACTATTGATTTGATTCCTGGAACAGCACCTATAGCTCAGGCACCATATAAGATGGGGCCTAAGGAGTTAGTTGAGTTAAAGGAGCAACTGGATGAGTTAGAACAGAAAGGATTTATACAAGAAAGCATTTCACCGTGGGGTACACCCGTGATATTTGTGGATAAGCGGGATGGAGGACGCAGAACGTGTGGAGATTACCGAAACCTCAATAATGTTACTATCAAGAACAAGTATCCACTACCCAGAATCAAGGATTTATTTGATCAAGTCCGGGGAGCCGGAGTATTTTCTAAGATAGATCTTCGATCCGGATACCATCAGATTAAGATCAAGAAGGAAGATGTTCCAAAGACAGCTTTTGTGTCCAGGTACGGACATCATGAGTATTTGGTCATACCTTTTGGATTGACAAATGCACCAGCCATTTTCATGAAGGGATTTCTATTTTCGTGCCCTCAGGTCCTTAGTTGTACTTAGTTTTCCCCAGCTCGTTAGTTTTTCCTCAGTTTTCCCCAAGTCGTTCTCTGAAACTCTCGGAAGGAGCTCGGACGGGAGGATTCCCGTTTAGTTGACCGTTTCCGTGCTGACGTGTAGGGCCGCGTCATGTGGGGCCGCGTCGCGTGGGGCTGGTAGAAAGGGACCGCGTGGGACAGGACGAGACCGCGTTTGGTTGTACGTGAGAGCTCGGTTCTGTCTCTCTCGGGCCAAATTGGCATTGCCTTTTCAGAGCGCCTTTTTCCCCTCTCTCTCTGTAACAGTTCTCTCTCTTTTCACCAAATTAGTATCAAATCTAGGGAAGCTTCTATTTCTGTCTTTCTTCAATGATTGTTGCCTTTTGGCCCTCGTTTTTTGCCCAATATAGTAACAAATCTAGTAGCAAATCTAGAAGCTAGTATAGGATAAATTCACAGCAGCATAATAAATCCAGAAAATTAAGTATAATACATAAACTGTATACAGCAGCCAAAAGCAACCAATAACAATGTTCTTCATTATTCAGCATATATTTCGTCGTCGCTACAATTCATGAGATGAAGGAAATATTCACTGAACTCAATCCGTCTGCAGTGTTCAGCCAATACATCCTCCAAATGGTATGGCCTTTGTTCATTTTTCAGACCGTTGTATCCTAATCTATCCGCACGTCGTGGCCACTCATCCCAGGCCTTTCTATCATCATCATACTCTCTGATATAACCCAAATCCGCATAGTAGATGCAGCCAGGTCGAAGTGTCGGGTGCACTCTAGTGTCGACGGAGATACACCGGATAAAATTGACGAAGAGGGCACGACTGCCAATGTTACTGATGGCATGGAGAGAGTGGCTCTCAGTGTCCACATGGTACACCAACGGTTGACCTTCCTCCAAATGCCTGTTGTCGTCAGTGCTGCCGCCCAACAACACAAGCAGCAGATCACCATCCGACTCCACAAGGTAGAACTTGGAATCATAATCATTTCCAAGTTTTGGAAATGAAAATAGTGTCTTCATGCTAATAGTGCTCGCGCGCTGCTCCAACTGGACATTGTTGGTGCACACTATTCTTCCAAACTCATTCACAGCTATTGCATACAATTCACCATTGAACGGGGTAATGCAACACAGAGAATGGTCCTCGATCATAAATCTTCCTTCTCCCCAATCATCTACATCTATATCCTTAGTTGGAGAGCTCTTATCGACCCAAGCAATTTCATTGGGGTAACTTGTGCAAATGAAGACCATAGTCGGGGACTTCATTACAGCGACTGACTTCACAATCATAGATGGCATCTGCGCCTCAAACGTAGCGTTCAATGTCTTTGTGAGTGGGTTCAGAAGCCGTATCTTGCGCGGCTAGTTCCTCTGGCCAAGCACGATGATGCCACGGTAAAAGCCGACGAAGTAGTATCTAAAAGGGAGTTGATGAAGATAACATTCTGCACTAAGATGTTTACGATTGAAAATAAAAATAGATTAACTCTATAGATATGGAGGAATTTGAACCTTGCATGAACTTCCGTTAGATCGATGGTGACGTAGCGGGATGTGCGGAGGTTGAGGAAGGAGAACTCAACGGCGCGTGGAAGGGCGTGTCCTACCACGATCCATTCGTGCAGGTGCACGTCGGGATCAGGTAGATCTGAGCGCCAATTTGTACAAACTTGCCTCAAAGCAGCGTAGGTGTCCACGTACTCCTCGTTCGCCAGTAAGTAGTCGCCGATCTTGTGAAGTGGTCCGTCACCCTTAAGAGAGGCCCAGTTCACGGAGGCGCCGCGCTTGGATGCGCCGCCCTCGGATGTGACGGGCTCGGCGGCGACAGGCTCGGATGCGACGGGCTCGGAGGCGATGGGCTCGGAGGCGACGGGCTCGGGGGCGACAGCCGCCGGCGCATTCTTCTTCTCCATCGCCGGCAGGGGAGCGCGTGTAGGGCGGCTGGGGGTTTTTTGGAGAAGGTGATGGGACGTGAGAGGCGTGGTTGCATGCGTGAGTTATAATGAGACTGTGTGCAGAGGGAGGGAGAGAGGGGCTCTGTACTGGCAAAGTGACGGTTTGTCTCAGCAGTTGACGTTTGGTCTCAATACGCGCACCGCACGGCTAACCGCTGCTCACCGCGACACGCGTCCATGGAACTGCACGTCAGCCCCGTTACGTGTACTCAGTTCTACCCTCGAGTCTTACACTGGAAAAATATATGTACTCAGTTTTCCCCTCGAGTACTAATACTGGCTAGTGCAATATACTCAGTTTTACCATCAAGTGGCTGGTCAACAGAGAGTCAACAAATGGGATTAAGCTATCTAATTGAGTCATTTCATGCGCAAAAAAATTCAAAAAAATAAAATCATAGTGCCTCCTACTCATGGAGTCTTGTTACGCGACCTACCACGTAGACAATCATATATAAATCAAGTTTTAACACAAATGGCCACTTCTCAAATCACTAGTAGCTATGAAGGTTCATGGCTTTCCACTCAAACCCCTTCTCAAAACATCTATACCCAAAACATAGTTTGTCTAAATAAGGCCATAATTTTTACACTCATGTATATTTGAATTGCTAATACTTTGAGGTAGGCCAACCTGGGTTTCATTGTATAAAACATGTGTTTTTCTTTTTCTAAATCTCTTAGTTGAATTCCTTAGCCTATTTACTATTTACTTGCCCTTGTATCCCTGATACTACTCAGTTTTACCCTCTCCCTTCTCACAGAAGCCCAAACTTGGCCTGATTGGTCGAGCTGTTGTCACACAGATCATGCCCACATACCGTCGATCCTATGATCTAACGGGCAGGATGATACGTCCAAAACGTATCTACTTTCTCGAACACTTTTGCTATTGTTTCTCCTCTAATTTGTGTGTTTTGAATACAACTAACACGGACTGACGCTGTTTTCAGCAGAATTGCTCTGGTGTCTCGTTTTTGTGCAGAAATCCAACTTTCAGTAAAAATTCGGGAAAAATCATCAAAAATCCTATTTCACCAGAAGACCCACGGAGCCAGAAGACGGGACGGAGAGGAGGCTCGAGGGGCCCTCACACACAGGTGGCGCGGCCCAGCCCTAGCCGCGCCGCCCTGGCGTGAGGAGGCCCCAGCAGCCCTCTCGACCTCCTCTCTCGCCTACATATACCCCCTGACATAATAATATCGGGGAGAGGGCATTTTTCCCAGATAGACTTTCACTGCGCCGCCGCCATCAGAAACCGCGATTCGGAACCAGAAACTCCATTCTGGCACCCTGCCGGGACGGGGATTTGGAGGAGATCTTTATCACCATCATCACCGACGTCACTCCATCGACCATCCACGGCTCCTCCATCCATGTGTGAGTAATTCCCCCGCTGTAGGTGAGGGGATGGTAGGGATTGGATGAGATCATTCATGTAATTTGATATGAGATTGTTAGGGCATAGTGCCTAGTATCTTTATTTAGTGCCTATGACATTGTTGCAACTTGTTGTGTTTAATGCTTGTCACTTTGGGCCCGAGTGCCATGATTTCAGATCTGAACATGTTATTATTTCTATGATGATACTTGTTGTTTATGGTCTTACCTACAAGTTGTATACACATATTGTTGTCCGAAACCCGAGGCCCCAAAGTGACAGAAATTGGGATAACCGGAGGGGATGGCTATGATGTGAGGATCACATGTGTTCACCGAGTGCTAATGCTTTGCTCCGGTACTTTATTAAAAGGAGTACCTTAATTACCAGTAGTTTCCCTTGAGGCCCTGCTGTAACAGGCTGGTAGGACAAAAGATGTCGTGCAAGTTTCTCCTTGTGAGCACGTACGACTATATACGGAACACATGCCTATGATTGTTTGTACTAGGATGCTTTATCATTATTTATCTGCAATGCCCATGTCTCATTGATTTCATGAATTATCTTATCCATGCAACGCCCGTAATCCATCCCTATGCCTACAGTATTTGTTCCTACTGTTTACTACTGTTACTATTATCGCTGCTATTTTACTACTGCTGTTGCTATTTCACTATTGTCACCACTATAAAACTGTTGCCACTGATAAACCACTGCGAGCAAGACCGTTTCCAGGTGCAGCTGAATTGACAACTCATCTGTTAAGGCTTACATATATTCTTTGGCTCCCCTTGTGTCAAATCAATAAATTTGGGTAATACTTCCCGCGAAGACTGTTGCGATCCCCTATACTTGTGGGTCATCAAGTCTATTTTCTAGCGCCGTTGCCGGGGAGCATAGCTTTATTTGTAAGTTCACTTGGTATTTATATTGTTCGCTGCAATCCCTTCATCATGGGTAAACCTCGTGATGGAAAAGTTCCTATATTGCCATCCACTACAAGAAGAGGTACGACTTTGAACACTTCTGTTGATCTTGATTCACCATCTGTTATGAGCAAGTTGCTTACACCACCACACCCACACGCTACTGCTACTACTTCTGCTGAGATTGAAAATGCCACTGATAATTTAGATGATGCTTCTACTGTGCTTGATGAGAGTGGTTCACTAGGTTCCTTTTTAGATGCTACTATTGCTAGAGCTAAGTTGGGAAACACCACTGTTACACCTGTTAGTTCACCTGAGTCTAGGGAATGTCCTAGTGATTATTATGATGATGATGCTTATATTGAGCTTAATGATGATTTTATTGCTGAAGCACGTGCTGCTCGTAATGCTGGTAATGTTAGAGAACTTCTTGCAAGACGTTCTGTTAGATATAATTTGTCTCCTGATCCTAAGTTTGCTGCTTCTCCCATAAATATTAGAGACAAGGATTATGATTTCTCTTTGGATTTATCTTACATATCTATTGTTGAGAAAACTCCTTTTTGTGGTACTAAAGATGAGAGTGCTATGGGGCACATGAATGAGCTTTCTACTTTGAGTAATTTGTTTTCTGATGATATTAAGCTCCGCACTTACTTTGTTGCTAAGATTTTTCCTTTCTCGTTGAAAGATGCTGCTAAAACTTGGTTTAATAGCTTGTCTCCTGGATCTCTTACTAGTCCTATTGCTTTGGTTAATGCTTTCTTTCAGAAATATTTTCCTGCTAGTGCTCAACATGCTGCTGTGCAGAAAATCTTTGATTTTGAACAGGGAAAAGGAGAGATATTGCCTGAATCTTGGACAAGGTTTTGTTCTTTAATTAGAGCTTTGCCTAAAGAACCATTGCCTAAAAATGAACTCCTTGATATATTTTATAATGGACTAACGGATGAATCTAAGTCATATTTGGATAGTTGTGCTGGTTGTGTTTTCAGGGAAAGAACTCCGGCTGAAGCTGAAGAATTAATGGCTAAAATAAGCTGGAATCATGATGATTGGACTTTAGTTGAGCCAACACCAGCACCAACCCCTGCGCCATCTACAGAGCCTACGCCGAAGAAGAGAGGAATGATTGAATTAAATGATGAAGTTATGAGGGAAGCTAAGAAATCTCTTAAGGAGAAAGGTATTAAGGCCGAAAATGTGAAGAATTTACCTCCTATAGAAGAATTATGTAAGCCAATCCCTCACTCATCTACCATTGAGGTACACTCTCTCCAACGCTTTGATGAAAGAGATATTCCTTATTCTAAACCTCCTGATCAATGCTTAGATGAGTTTAATAATTTTATTGTTAAGCAAGAAAATTTTAATAGAATGGTGCATAATCATCTGTTGGAAAATTCTAGAGCTATTAACAAGTTGCAGGATATTATGGAGAGAACCGCCAAAGATGTGAAGATACTTGTTAAACATTTTCAAATGGTTTAAACACAAATTGATTAGCTTACCAAGGTGCAAAAAGACTTGCTAGTTAATGCCGCAAGAGAGAAGCAAGCATGTGAAATACGCACAAGAAGTGGCGCTGCTACTCAAGATCCATTATATCCTGAAGGACATCCTAAGAGGGTCGAGCAAGATTCTCAACGAACTGCAAGTGATGATATTCCTTCTAAGAAGAAGAAGAAGCATAAAACAACTGCAGAATCCTCTGATGCAGGTAAAGATCCTAACAGTGTTTCTATTTCTGATGCTGAAACTGAACCAGGAGATGCTTCCGATAAAGAAGAAGTTGAAGAAGAACCAGAAAAGATTGATAAAAGTGCAAAGTACACCAAAGAAGACTTCATTGCCAACAAGCATGGTAAAGAGAGAGAACCTTGGGTACAGAAACCAATGCCTTTTCCTAGTAAGAAACACAAGTCCAAGGAAGAAGAACACTACAACAGGTTTTGTGAATGGATGAGACCTTTATTTTTGCAAATTCCTTTGACTGATGCTATTAGAATGCCTCCTTATGCAAAGTATATGAAAGATATTGTCACTAACAAAAGGAAAATTCCTAATGAGGAAATTTCCACTTTACTTGCTAATTATTCTTTTGATGGTAAAGTTCCAGAGAAGCTTGGAGATCCAGGTATACCAACTATTCCTTGCTCCATTAAAAATAACTATGTTAGAACTGCTTTATGTGATTTGGGAGCTGGAGTTAGTGTCATGCCTTTTTCTCTTTATAAGAGACTTGATTTAGAAAAATTGGTATCAACTGATATATCTTTAGAAATGGCTGATAAGTCTACTACTATTCCTATTGGTATATGTGAAAATGTTCCTGTTCAAGTTGCTAACAGTTGTTTAATATTAACTGATTTTGTTGTGTTGGAAATGCCTGAAGATGATAATATGTCTATTGTTCTTGGGAGACCTTTCCTAAATACTGCGGGTGCTGTTATTAATTGCAATCAAGGAAAAGTCACTTTTAATGTTAATGACAAAGAGTATACGGTTTACTTTCCCAAGAAGATTGATAGGAAGAATGCTCTAAATTCAATCAAGCATGTTGAGACCATCAAAGTTGGTCAAATCATTTGTTCAGAGAAAAAGCCCAAGGAAGAATATAAAATTGTTATGATTGGGACTATACCTATCAAAGTTGAGGTAACATAAGCATTCTAGTGAAGTGCAAAGTTTTGCCTCATATAAAGTTAGTTTAGGAACAAGACTTGATCAACCTTGTTAACAAAGTGATTTTATATGAACGAAACTTCGTTTTCACCGCATCCACTCCACCTCACTTGTATTTACTTTCATCAATTTTATTCCTTTAGTTTAGTTGTATGATTAAGAGTATCTCAGAGCTGTTGCATGCTTAGCTTTGATTTGCTTGAAATCATTTTATCCTCATTTTTCTGAATTTTTATCGATATGCCAATTTTTGAAAAATCCTCGAAAATAAAGTTTCTCAAAAAATTCCAGAAAATTCTTTATAAATTTTTATGTCAAAAATGGGGCAGAGAGACACCTGCGAGGCACCAGGAGGGGCTGCCACGCCACCTCACACATAGGTGGCGCGGCCCAGCCCTGGTCGCGTCACCCTGGTGTGAGAGGGGCCCACCTGGCCCCTCACTTATCTCTTCCTCCCCTGCTCTTTCTTTCTCCCGAAAACAATGACACACCCAGCTCAAACCCGAGTTCTTGCTATTCCTCACCTCGATTTTTCGATCTCCTTGCTCAGCCCAACATTTCTGCTGAAATTTGGAGCATTTGTTCTCCGGTATGTGACTCCTCCACTTGTCCAAGTAGAATTTCTTTTGGTGAAGTATTTATTGAGTATTTTAGCTTTGTAGGTGACAGTATAAATGAGTATGCATGCTTTTTCTGTTGCTTAGAATTGTTATTTTGATGCATGTTAGCTCTCTAGTAACCCACTATAGTAGTTTCCTACATTTGCTTGTCTCAAAATCATATTTTATGAGGTTTGTTAAAAATTTCAGAAATGGAGGAGAATGCTTATCAACTCTCTCAACATGAACTAGAAGTGCATGAAGTTATGAAAGTTCACCGTGAAGAGAAGGTCTTCCCCTCACACTATCCATGCTCAGAGTTCATGAATGCTGCCGAAATTATGCAGGATTTTCAAACCTTACTCTCTAATGCAGGATTAGAACATTTTGTTGAGGGTGAACCTCCCCAATATGTTAAACTAACAATGTCTGTGGTGCAGGATTTCAGATTTAGTTGGTCCACTTCTAACCCCATGGTTCATTATAAAATTTATAACAAATCTGTGGACTTGCCTCTGGATGTTTTCTGTACAGCTATTAGAGTACCACAGTGGGGATCGCTTGAGAAGATAAGGGGACAACCTAGGCCATTGTTAGAACTATACGAGGAGATTTGTCAAGGAAGAAGCTTCACAGGAGAGGGTGGTAAAACTCGAAATATTCATTTCCCATCCATTCGATATTTTGCCTTCTTCATTACCAAATGTGTTCTTGCTAAGAAATCTGCAAGTAAACTATCTCTCCATGATCTAGCTTTTATTGCTGCTGCTTTGAGGCGTGATAGGACTTACCATTTGGGTGCCTTAATAGCTTTCCGTCTTGATGTTAACCGTGAGAAAGGGGGAATCTGTGGAGGACTTATAGCTTCACGCCTGTTAGCTTTTCATGGTGTACTACCTCATTTTCTAGATCTGCAGTTCCCCGAGGAGAAACTTGATCTTAATTCTATGATTTATCATAAGTTTATTTCTCCTCCTGCTAGTTTGATTAATTTAACATTTGAGCTAACCTTTTTCAAGAAGACTACCTGGAGGGTAGTAAAGACTGATCGATCAGTCCGTTTGCCTGCACCTCTTTTGTTTAACCTTAATCGCAGGAATGGATGGTCGCTTACGGAAGATGAGCTTGATGTGTACGTAGAGGAGCACCCGCCGCCTGTGCACGATGAGGAGGGCGCCAAGGAGTCGGGTCAGCCCTCCAACATTGCAAATTTCCCATATGAGCAACCTTATTATGATTATGCGCCATCAGCTTCATCTTCACGAGAACCGGGGTACGATTACACGTATGATGACCCACCAGCCTGGAGCAGCTACCAGAGCCGGAATTGATCTCCACTTAGGCCAAAAGCCTAAGCTTGGGGGAAGGTACGCCGACGATGCACTCATCTACATATTATATTTTGTTGGACCTTTGTATATCCATGTTTCGCCTTCTTTATTGTTCTAGTTCTCACTTCTGCTTTCCAAAACACAAAAAGACCAAAAATATTTCCGGTGTTTCTCTCTATTTGGTTCTTTAGTTTTCTACTTTTGGTTTGCTTTACTTGCTATTTTCGGTTTGCCACTTGAAAAATCCAAAAATATTTCACTTTGTTCACTATTTCCTTTCATTCTTGTTTCAAAAATCGAAAACCCCAAAATATTTGTTGTTCTTCTTCGGTTTTGTAAAGTTTGTTGCAGAGTTCAGTCTCCCGTTACTCCATTAGAGCTTGGTATTCACTTTATATTATTGAAGCCACACAAGTGAAGAGCAATAATGATGATATATGACAATCCGAGATGTGGTAAGAGGCTGGTATGAACTCTATTTGCTTGCATTTTTGTACATATACTCATCCATGTGGACATGCTTAGTCGGTTCATGTAAGGTATATGATATCTAATGGATGCTTTGTAGTTCTTGCTTTCTTATGATTAGTTTCAATTTACTAATAGCTTGTAGCATGTCATGTAGACGCTTGCATGCATTGTTTTATTCATAATATGGTATGTTATTGTGGTATCCACCTCTAAAAAGTTTCATTTGAATCGACTTGGCACATGCTCAAGCATGCATATGACTAAACAAAAAGTCAATTAAGCCTCGATGATCTAAATTGCCTCAGAGTTTTTGTATCATTTTTATGCCTATATTAATTTTGTTTTGTCGCAAGCATGATTATGATAGTTATTGCTCTCTCAATTGTTGGTTCCCAGTCTTTTGCTAGCCTTCACTTGTACTGAGTATGAGCTCTACTCGTGCATCTAATTACCAAAAACCAAGTTTTCCAAAGAGTCCACTATAAATTCCTATGCATGGTATTTGAAAGCCATTCCAAGTAAATTTTCATGTGCTACCTTTCAAAACTTTCAACTACTTCTCATTTTGTGTCACTATTTTTAGCTCATGGGGACGTAGTGGTCGGAATTGCTATCTTCCATATTAAATTAAGTACCCCTCGACTAGGCAGCTTCATCTGCTCGTCATTAATTTTGCATGAGAGCTGGTCAGACCATTATAATCTAATTTAAAAAGAAAAGAAAAAGAGCACTCCTCCATGGTATGTGAAAGTTGGTGGGCACCCGATGGAATCGGCTAGCCATGGTTTGAGAAAGAAAAAAAGTGGGGAGGAGTGCCAAAGCTTTATAAAAGAGCACCAATGTGCCAAAATTTCAAAGAACTCGGAACCGCTCTCACTTGTTTATTATGGAAGATAGCAAATCCCCATTGCTAGTCGTTGACATAGAACAACCACCTCTCAAAATAAATTTTTATCTCTGTTTTACAAATGAAAAGCTCTAGCACATGTTAAATCACTTCTTCCCTCTGCAAAGGGCTTTTCTCTTACTTTTATGTTGAGTCTTCACTTTCTAACTTTTAAGCACTTCTTGAGAGCATAGCTGTTATTCTTAGTGTAATGTGCTTGTCCCAGAACACGGTTAATCTTATATTTACTAATTGGAGGCACCATACGAGGCCTCACGTTAATCCTCACGTCAATAGCAAAATAATCCGTTGGATATAGCAAAGATGTATTAGGAGCCCTTGGATGACATATCGTACCGTTTCGGTAAACTCTCCCCGGGTCACGTGCAACCGAAGAGAAAGGATATCGGGGCCGCGTGCAAGTTGTAGCGAGGAAACCCTACCTAGCTCGACTACGTTCTCTGCTTAGCGGCGGCGGCTGCCGACGATCGTGTGTGTGTCACACCCAGGAGCACCAATCTGAATCCTCACAGGTGAACGGATGCATGCCGCTAACCTGATCTTGCCTAGCTGAACCATCAGTTGTATTATATTAAGGTCTCTCTTCAGGATCGGCGATGCATCTCCACAAGGGAAAAAAACAGATCGGCGCCTCGGTGGTGCTGTCAGAGGAGATGACATGCAAAGTCCTGCTCATGGTGATTTAATAATTTCAGAATTCTTTTTGATCCCTTAGGAGCAGTAGTTCTGTGCATGCTTTGGTGTTTCTCATCTATAATCATTAGTTTCGTTTCCATCTGGTGACAAGCAACCTCGCTATCAACCCAAGCTAGCTAGATTGGTCCGTTCTGAAAAACTACTGCAGCCGTCGGTTTCACTTTGGACATGTACGTGAGCATCTCTATCTTTGTCTCGCTCAGTGGTTCATACTTTTTGTGTTTGCATCATTGCTCAAGTTCTGGCCATAGGTGCATGCATTATATGATCAAATATCTAAGACAACTCAGAAGGTTTGCTGAAGTTAAATGCTTAGAGGGGACTATTAATCCCCACGTATTTGCTATATAAAAGTTTCAATACACTTAGTTGAATTTATAATTTTTTACTTTTCAATAGCTGACTAAGTAATCCTTTCTGTTGCTTTGATTTTTTTCCTTTGCTGCTGCAAATTTAGTTAGTACTCCCTCCGTTTCAAAATATAAGATATTTTATATTTGTGAAGCAAATGTATCTAAATATCTTTTAGTGTGTATATTTGAGTGAACCTACACATTAAAAGTTGTCTAGATGCATTTGCTTTGTAAAGGATAAACATCTTATATTTTAAAACGGAGGGAGTAATATGTTTAACTCTAACTCTGATTTTTAATCTCAATGATGATAACAGAGATGCCCTTTGAAATTCCTCTTATCAGTTAAGTCCCAAAACTATGTGGTCAGCTACATAATGGATGTGTTCGATGCCAATTTTTTAGTGCCATGGCAATAGCTAACAAACGTTTCTCCTATCAGTAGTAGCATTAGCATTATTTCAGTTTTTTTTGCAAATGCGCATTACTATAGAAGTCATGATCTTGAAATATACTTTTCTTATTATACACTTTAATGATTCACGATTGAATAATGCAAGATTCATAGGATAGTTTGGTCATCACTTTGCAATTAGTCTTCCGATGGATTTATGACATTCTTCCAATGAAAAACAGGGTGAAGTAGTTTATTTTTTTAGTACAAACGTTTCACATGCATAATCCTATATATATAGATATATATTGAGATCTTAACTTTAAATATTAATGTAATAAATCAATAAACATTTTATATTAAATAGACATAGAACAGCTAGCCCGTGCAGGTTGCACGGGTTGATGACTAGTTATGGTATAACTTTGATGCTTGTATCTTTGATATTTCTACTTCTAGTCTTCTCTTGAACTTCAGAGGTGCCTCAGCATTTATGTTTTGCTCCACAAATAAAGGCAAGCGGGATACCACTCTTTCATATCATTTATGCATATTACAATCTTGTTAGCTTCTTATTTTCATGTTACTTTTTATTAGTATGTTGGCACTCTTTCATAGCTTGCTTAACTATGAGGTAGCATTAGCTGCATATTTCTTATTATGAATTGCTTGAGTACTTGATCATATAGTAAGTATATATACATCTATGAAGCAAATGTGTTCGTGAAAGCTTCTTTTATCGCTCTCAGTTGTTAACTGAATTGCTTGAGGACAAGCAAATAGCTAAGCTTGGGGGGAGTTGATACGTCCAAAATGTATCTACTTTCCCGAACACTTTTGCTATTGTTTCTCCTCTAATTTGTGTGTTTTGAATACAACTAACACGGACTGACGCTGTTTTCAGCAGAATTGCTCTGGTGTCTCGTTTTTGTGCAGAAATCCAACTTTCAGTAAAAATTCGGGAAAAATCATCAAAAATCCTATTTCACCAGAAGACCCACGGAGCCAGAAGACGGGACGGAGAGGAGGCTTGAGGGGCCCTCACACACAGGTGGCGCGGCCCAGCCCTGGCCGCGCCGCCCTGGCATGAGGAGGCCCCAGCAGCCCTCTCGACCTCCTCTCTCGCCTACATATACCCCCTGACAAAATAATATCGGGGAGAGGGCGTTTTTCCCAGATAGACTTCCGCTGCACCGCCGCCATCAGAAACCGCGATTCGGAACCAGAAACTCCGTTTTGGCACCCTGCCGGGACGGGGATTTGGAGGATATCTTCATCACCATCATCACCGACGTCACTCCATCGACCATCCATGACTCCCCCATCCATGTGTGAGTAATTCCCCCGCTGTAGGTGAGGGGATGGTAGGGATTGGATGAGATCATTCATGTAATTTGATATGAGATTGTTAGGGCCTAGTGCCTAGTATCTTTATTTAGTGCCCATGACATTGTTGCAACTTGTTGTGCTTAATGCTTGTCACTTTGGGCCCGAGTGCCATGATTTCAGATCTGAACATGTTATTATTTCTATGATGATACTTGTTGTTTATGGTCTTACCTATAAGTTGTATACACACATATTGTTGTCCGGAACCCGAGGCCCCAAAGTGACAGAAATTGGGATAACCGGAGGGGATGGCTATGATGTGAGGATCACATGTGTTCACCGAGTGCTAATGCTTTGCTCCGGTACTTTATTAAAAGGAGTACCTTAATTACTAGTAGTTTCCCTTGAGGCCCTGCTGCAACAGGCTGGTAGGACAAAAGATGTCGTGCAAGTTTCTCCTTGTGAGGACGTACGACTATATACGGAATACATGCCTATGATTGTTTGTACTAGGATGCTTTATCATTATTTATCTGCAATGCCCATGTCTCATTGATTTCATGAATTATCTTATCCATGCAACGCCCGTAATCCATCCCTATGCCTACAGTATTTGTTCCAACTGTTTACTACTATTACTATTACCGCTGCTATTTTACTACTGCTGTTACTGTTTCACTACTGTCACCACTATAAAACTGTTGCCACTGATAAACCACTGCGAGCAAGACTGTTTCCAGGGGCAGCTGAATTGACAACTCATCTGTTAAGGCTTACATATATTCTTTGGCTCCCCTTGTGTCGAATCAATAAATTTGGGTAATACTTTCCTCAAAGACTGTTGCGATCCCCTATACTTGTGGGTCATCACAGGATCGTGCCACCCTCTCTCTATCTGTCGGTGGCAAACTACTACCCCTCTATGTATACTAAATAACGAGTTGGCCACCGGATTCAACAAGTTTGGTAATCACGAATTTCCACTTCTTGTAGGCATTACTTTTCACGGTAAAATGATAAACTATCATGAATTTCCATTTAGGCATTACTTTTCACAGTAAAATAATAAACTATCACGAATTTCCTTTAGGCATTACTTTTCATGGTGAAATGATAAACTATCACGAATTTCCTTTAGGCATTACTTTTCACGGTAAAATAATAAACTATCACGAATTTCCATTTCTTTTAGGCATTACTTTTTTGTTGAGATATAAACACCCACAACGGTCATCTCCTCCTTAATTTATTATGTAAACCCCACAACGGTCATCTCGCCCTTATAAACCCCCACAACGGCCATCCCTCATGTCAATAGGTTCTGCCTCTCTCTTCTTTGTTTCTGCCTCTCTCTTCTTTGTTCACATACACTTGATCCATTGCCATGGCTTCCACGTCTCGGACGCCGACCAGAAGGGGAAGGGGAAGGGGAAGGGGCGGCCTGGGTGGTGGATCATCATCATTGCCACCACCACCGTCAACACTGCCATTGATCATAGAGGAGTTCTTAATCGTCATCTATGAAGACCCTTTGGCCAAGAAGGTACGTACGTGTTCCCACATATATGATGCATGTGATTAATTATGTGCATGTTCCAAAAAGCCTTTAATTTCAAGGGATCGGCGCTCGATCTCTTTGCAGGCACTCCCACAAAAGTTTGCGGACTATCTTGATGGTCAGGAGCCCGCAAAGGTGTATCTGCGAGCAGCTGACTGCGGTCCTCGTCTCTAGACCGTGGAGGTCCTATTTGACGGACAAGGCCGGATGTACCTCGACAAGGGCTGGGAGAATTTCGTCATCGCGCACGGTGTGGATTTCGGCTACATCCTACACTTCAAATATGAAGGCGATGATGTGCTCACAGTGAAGGTGTTCGACGTAACATTATACAGGAAGTACTACTACACGGACGACGAAGATACTGACGATGAAAGCGACGACGACGTGAAGCCATGCATCCATCCCCTTTAGATAAGGGGATTATGACCAAGAATATATATGTAGCTTCATATGCATAGATTTAGAGATCTAGCTATTTTCTATATATTATGCATGTAAAAATAATAGGGAATCGCAATTTCCACCATGATTCGAGCACCACAGCCTCCAAACGATGCCGATGCCGATATCGGCATCGTCAGAATGGCTATGCATGCTCGCCGCCACTGCTAGGTCACCGTCGGGATGCACCCTCAATCCCGTCCCCTCATTCGATCACTGACACACCAGAGATACCGCCGAGGCCAATGAAGAATGTACATGCTGATGCCAATGCCGAACATGCACGCCGCTGTGGGCATGGCCACGCCGCCCCGCTATGCTGGACGCCATAGACCACCGCGAGGTCTTTCCCTTCGCCAACACACTCCCCTAGCACCCATCTATACACGTCAGAAAGGAGAGACACTAGTTTTCTCTACATTGCTCGCGTTCGTGTCCGACATCGTCAGTCAAAGTGTTGAGGTTGTCGTCGATGTCCTCGACCATTTCTTCTCTTCTTTGCATGGTTAAACGCGTCTAGTTCATATCTATCTAATGTGTCTGGTCTCGCCTCATGCAGTTCTTTGTGGACGTCGATCTCATCTCGGCACCCCGCAGGCCACCTCCTCCGTGCCATCGCTGTAGAGCTCCGTTTAAAAATCTAATCATACCCGTGTATTGCCTCTTGTATCAGCGTCATGGCCCCACTTGTCATTCGATATACCGAAGCCCCAGTTGTTCGCGTTTTGGTCAGGGATATGGCGATGCTTACGGTCAAACAAAGATGGATGCTCTGACGTGTCTTTGTGGGCTCTACGTGGCCCCACTAGTCAGCAGTTAATGGTCAAAGGTGTTCAACCGTCGGGCAACCGGCCGTTCCAGCACTTCTGGCGGTTTTAGACAAGGGCTTGGACAAAACTGAGGAAAAACTAAGGAGCTGGGGAAAACTGAGTACAACTAAGGACCCGAGGGCACGAAAATAGAAATCCCTTTCATGAATCTCATGAACAAGATCTTTATGCCTTACTTGGACAAGTTTGTGATAGTCTTCATCGATGACATCTTGATTTATTCAAAGGACAAGGAAGAGCATGCCAAACATTTGAGGATTGCTCTATAGATTCTCAGAGAACATCAGTTGTATGCCAAGTTTAGTAAGTGTGAATTTTGGTTGGACCAAGTAGAGTTTCTCGAGCATGTGATCAGCAAGGAGGGCATAGCAGTAAATCCCAGTAAAGTAGCATCTGTTCTAGAATGGGAAGCACCAAAGAATGTCAAGCAGATTAGAGGATTTCTGGGAATGGCAGGCTACTACAGAAGGTTCATCGAAGGATTTTCCAAGATTGCTGGACCAATGACAAAATTGCTTCGTAAGAACACACCATTTGTTTGGTCAGAAGAGTGTGAGGTCAGTTTCCAAACACTTAAGGATAAGTTGACCATAGCACCCATGTTAGCCGTACCAGAAACTGGCAAAGATTACACGGTATATTGTGATGCGTCCAAGAATGGACTTGGATGTGTGTTGATGCAAGACAGAAAGGTTATTGCTTATGGGTCTAGACAATTAAGACCGCATGAAGTTAACTACCCAACGCATGATCTGGAATTAGCAGCCGTGGTGTTTGCTTTGAAAGGATGGAGGCATTTTCTATATGGAGCTAAGTGTGAACTCTATACAGACCACAAGAGTCTCAAGTACTTCTTTACTCAGAAGGAACTGAATATGAGGCAACGGCGATGGTTAGAATTGATCAAGGACTATGATTTGACCATCAATTATACTCCAGGAAAGGCTAATGTTGTAGCCGATGCGTTGAGTAGAAAGAGTATGGATACTCAGCCAATGAGCCGGGAACTGCCTAAAGAGTTGCTTATGGATCTGGAAAGGTTAGAAATTCAATGCTTAGAAGTAGAATCTTTGGACAGCTTGTCTACTATGAAGGTAATGGAGGAAAGGAAAAGTGATCTTAAGTATACAATCTTCCGACGGCAAAGTGAAGATCCGTTCATTGAGGAAGAGATCCGAAGGATTGAAGAGGGAAGACCGTCTGAGTTTCGTTTAGGTGATTTCAATTCGCTCTGGTTTCATAATAGGATATATGTGCCAGACATACCCGAAATCAAATAGTTGATACTCAAAGAAGCACATGAAACTCCATATTCAATACATCCAGGAAGTACTAAGATGTACATGGATCTTAAGGAACTGTTTTGGTGGAACAACATGAAGCGAGAAATAGCCAAGTTTGTGTCTGAATGCCATACTTGTCAAAGAGTGAAGGCGGAACATCAAAGTCCAGCTGGACTCATGCAACCATTGGATATACCCGAATGGAAATGGGAAGAGATTGGAATGGATTTTACTACAGGATTACCATTGACACCCAAGAAGGACATGATTTGGGTTATCGTAGACAGGTTAACAAAAAGTGCACATTTCTTGGCCGTTAATCAAAAAGATTCCGGAGAAAAGTTAGTAAACTTATATGTTCAGGAGATCGTGAGCAAGCATGGAGTACCAAAGACAATAGTATCGGACCGAGGGTCTGTATTCACTTCAGCTTTCTGGAATCAATTGCAAGAAGCTCTAGGATCCAGGTTAGACTTCAACACTGCTTATCACCCACAGACAGGGGGGCAAACTGAAAGGACCAATCAGATTTTGGAGGATATGCTTAGAGCATGTGCATTGGATTTTGGAGGATCATGGGAAGAACATCTACCACTGGCAGAATTCTCATACAACAATAGTTACTAAAGTAGCATCCAAATGGCACCATTTGAAGCACTTTATGGAAGGAAGTGCCGATCACCCATCTGCTGGTATGAAGCGGGAGCCGGCAAGGAATTTCATCCGGACTATGTGAAGGAAAGACAACATGCCATTGACATCATCCGTGATCGATTAAAGATTGCTCAGAGTAGGCAGAAGAGTTATGCAGATTCAAAGAGGAGGACATGGGAACCTCACGTTGGGGACATGGTTTATCTTCGAGTTAGCCCAATGAAGGGGGTACATCGCTTTGGAGTCAAGGGAAAGCTTAGTCCAAGGTATACTGGACCTTTCAAGATTCTAAGTCAAATGCGAGGAGTAGCTTTTGAATTGGAGCTACCAACACAGCTATCAAAGGTTCATAATGTGTTTCATTCTTCACAACTTCGAAAGTGTATGAAGATACCTGAGGAAACTATATCCTATGAAGACGTGGAATTACAAGCAGATTTGACCTATGTTGAGGAACCGTCAAAGATCTTAGCTGAAAACTGGAAACAACTTCGCAACAGAGCCATTAAATATTGCAAGGTGCAATGGAAACATCACCCGGAAAGAGAAGCTACCTAGGAGAAGGAAGAAGATCTAAGGATAGCCTATCCCGAATTCTTCAGGTACACCTTACCCCAAACTTCGGGACGAAGTTTTTGTTAAGGGGGGAAGTCTGTAATGTCCCAGCACGTAGGACAACTCCGGGGTAGAATAGAGGGGTTTTGTGCATTTCATCTGAAATTACGGGATTTTCTCGCGCTTTTCTTACTAAAACCTAAGAGTGATCGAATCTCTCTTCGAGGGGGAATGGTGAACTCTCGAAGTATTAAGGATTTGTACATGACCTCTTTTGATCAATTGCTTGTGGGAAACAATTAAGTTGAATGACTAAAGCTTAAAGGACATTTGAAAATTAAGACTTGAATTTGAATTTGAACTTAACTTAAATTCAAGTAGCACATTTAGAAAGGATAAATATTTCAAATAAGAAAAACTTTGGACTTTATTAATTACCAACACAAAATACATTGTCTTTACAATGTCTATGAATAAAAGAATATTACAACAATGAACATTCATAGAATGTTACAATCTAAAGCTAAAAAGAAAATAAAGAAGAAAAGAAAATACAAGTTATGATTAAATCCTAAACTATCTTGATCATCAAATCATTCTTCTTTTCTTCTTCATTCTTCTTATCACCTGCACAAAAAGGAGAATACAAAGAGAAATGCCACCAAGGTAATACAAGCGGCAGTAACAGTTAAATGAAAATACTGTTGATAATCATCAAAGTGTTGATCTTATCAACATGACTCACACCCAAAATATCTGCCTTGAACCAATCTAGCCGGCCAAGCCACCAAGCAAGCAAGCAGCTGGTCACCAGATGCATGCTAGGAGGTGTCAAGACACCAGAACTCAGGGAGAAGTATAAAAGAGAGCACTATGTGTGAAACTGGTCAACTAAGAACCCTAGTCGACCAGCACACAACACCAGCACACCAGCACCAGCACACCATAGCTCAGCACAAGTTCTCTCTGCTCATGAGTTGAGCATTAGGAGGGAATTCACCTCACCAATTAAAACCAATAGCCAAAGCCAAAGCAACATGGTTACTTAAACAAGATCAGGAGCAGCAAGGAGCAAGCCAAGCACCTGGGAGGTGCAGGGCAGGCAAGGTGGGAAGCCAAGCACAAGGAGGTGCAGGGCAAGCCACTGGGAGGAGCAGGGCAAGTAAAGGAGCCAGTGATCAAGCTCAACCAAAAAGCATCATCAACATCACCACAACCACTCATCAAAGCCAGCACAAGACCAAGGTATAACCAGGACTTGCATAGCCATGAGTAAAACCTTGCAAGCATCCAAATTCTTGCATATACAAGAAAATAACAGCAATGAAACCCTCAGCACCAAATCCTTCTGCTAAGAAGAATACTTAGGAGGTTTGGGAAGGTTTTTCTCCTCAGACTTACAGAGAAGTGCTCTGTAAAATCTTCATAGGAAGATTTAGCCAGTAGGAAGCAAATCAACAAGCATCAGCAAGAGTAAAAGCCTCAGACCATGCATCCTAGGCTAAGACTAAGATCATCATGAAGATCTGTTCTTATCAGTAAAGTTATTGCACAATATGATGATCTAGCCACTGATAAAAACCACCAAGCATGTTTAACATCACTAACAGCAGCCATCCAATTTAATTATCAAGCAAAGATTGTGAACCTCACATGGAGGAAGCACAATCAACACCTAATAATAACAGTTGCATGCTGTCAATGAATAACATGATTTAGAAAGCAACAAAAACCTTCAGCAGCATACAAATCAAGCATGAATTGCTTGATAGAAGCAATCATCACTGAAACAGGTTTTCAGTTCATAAAAAGCAACAGAATCATAACAAGCTCAAGCTCAGCATGTTATTATCATCATGAGGATAATCATATGAAATTAACTGGCAGCAGTTTGCACTGCAAGCCAGAGGGCATCAATTAGACAATTGATAATCACATCACTAGCAGCCAATCTAGCATCACAGACATATGATCAAACTAACAGCACTGGGGAAAATCCCCAGTTAAACATATCAAGTTCAGTTAAGAAATTCTTAACTGAATCTTGCACTGACACTTGCACAACATACAGAGCATCACAGCACAAGCTCGAGTAGAACCACAACAGCAGCAGCACAAGTTTGATCAGAGCAGCAACAACATCATAGCACAGCATAGGCAAGCATGCCTGGCTCGCTGGCCAGGCCACCAAGATAGAGCACAGAAGCTAGGAGGAGAAGAAGAACTCACTGGAGTGCTCACAGAGGAGCACGGCGGAAGACCATGGCGGCGACATGACAGCGCAGCCATGGTTGTGGCAGCAAGGCCACCCTCTAGAAGCTGCACCGACGAGGAGGCGGCGACATGTTCTCGGCCGAGCGGCCGAGCACAGCACAGCGGCGGCGTCGGGGTTGCGGTAGCCGTCCAACTGACGCGACGACGAGGAGATCACCACCAGCACCACCAAGCGAGGGAAGAAGCTCCAGCAAGCTCGCCGGAGTAGATCAAACCACTAGGGCAAGATCTACTGGGGCGGAGCTCGACGGCGATGGCGGCGATTGGAGGTGGGGGTGACAAAACCCCGCGGTCAGGAGGAAGAGCGCAACGAGGCGAAGCAGAGGCGCCAGGGGGCAGCGGCGGATCTCGCCGGAGCTCGCCGGAGCCGGGCGAGGAGCGCATCGGCGACGCGAATCGCCAGAGAGAGGATAGGGTTAGGGTTTCGACCGAGAGGGGGAGAGAGTGAGGGGGCAGCTGGGCCAGGCTGAGCTGGTTCGGTCAAACCACCTGGGTGGACTGACCGGTGGGCCCAGGCTGTCAGCTGACTTTTTTTATTTTTGATTTAATTGTTTTGAGCCAAAAACCTTTAAGAAAAACCCTAATCTGTTTAAAAATATAAATCCAGAAAAATACCAATTATAAACTAAAAATAACAAGCAATTATTTTTAGCTCTTTTTATAAGTTTGAATCCATTAAGTAAATAAAATCATCTCATAAGTCAATTACACAAAAGAAAAAGGAGTAATTGTTTTGGTCTGTAAATAATAAAAATTATGCAATAAAGCAAATTTGGCAATTCTTAAATAAAATTCCATTCAAGAATATTTGATAAATATCCTTGAATGAAATTACCCATAACATATATTCTTTAAAATCATAAAAAGAATATATCAAGTTTAATAAGTAAATAAACCATTTCTGCGGGGGAATAATTCCAACACACCATAAAGCATGCATTTTTGAATCTTTAAACATTGCCCTTATTGGACAATGATGCTATTTTCCAGAACCCGAGGTCCCGGGTCACTTCAACAAATCCAACTGCACTACCTTGCAGTTTGCAGCCAAGTTCACTCTTGCTCATCTCTCGTGATTACTTTTAGCAAATTACTTGCAAATATGCCGGTGGTATGATTATTACTGCATTGAAAAGCAAAAGGTTCTCTTTTCATAATTAATATGATTAGCTGGTTATCGACCCAAGTGGTGGTAACCTAGGATGGCTGGCAAATGGAACCACGGTATGATTGTTGTGGTGGAGGTTCCATTTGTTCAGGAAAGTGAACCCTAGGACTTAATAACAAATGTCGCCAGTGATTCTAGCGCCGTAAATTACGGTCAACCATGAGATCTGGAATGGGACGGAGAAGTCAGCTGTATCTTTTTCCTCTCGCATGCCAACGGATCAGTAGTCGAGTGTTGTCCTGCGCAGGCTACTATAGTGCAAAGGAGGGATTTGTGTTCCTGCCGGGCTGCCTATAGTATAGGGGGGGACAAGCTGGCTAATTGATCTATGATGGATGGTAACGGTCATCCAGATCGGTCTACCCATATTGTATAGGGGAGGGCACCGGGGGTCCGGATCGGTCTACCTATGGGGTCGTCCATAGTGTAAAGGGGAGGACCAGTGCGCCAATTGGTATGCATATGGGTATAGGGGAGGATGGACTTACAAAAGGGTGGGTCTACGCGGTCACGGAGAAGAACGGTGCTTGGCTTGGATCATCAACTGGGCCCCATACAAAAAGAAGTATGGATGGGAAAGTACGCCCGGTTGTGCAGCAAAGTGTTGATCTCTCATGGGTACAAGTGACCACCTCTGTAGAGTGTACAAAAAGTATCAAGATACTCCCTGTTCCGGGAAGGAGCTGCGAACGCGGCAGGAAAGGAGCCCATCGAAGCTCTAATCAACCTGTGAAGGCTGACGGACATAGTTCTTCTAAATAAAAGCAATCTTTGAATAAATGATTATAAAACTGCATTGACCTAAGAATTACGAGTCGGTGGTCATAGCTAATGCATTATACACCTCTATCCTGTTAAATGAACTTGTTGGGTAACGCTCGTTACTCACCCCATTCCCTCTTAACCCTTGCTTAGACTTGGAGGGCCAGAACAAGGAAACTGAAGGAGCATCGGAGGACTACGAGGAAGTCTACTATGAAGAACCGGACCTTTCCGGTGGAATAGAAGGCGTGGATTACACGATCTTCTATGGAAACAACGAAGGAGTCGAGGAGGAGGCCGACAACTAATAGTATAGGGTAGTAATTTAAGTCACAGGAACTTTATAGAATAAAGTGACTTAAGCAAGTTATCATGTTTAGTCTACTTCTATCAGTCATAGTTAAGGTTTATAGCATCAAGGTAGAACCTACTAGTGTTCCTCTTTGGACCGAGGAGGAACTGGAATCCTTTGTAAGATTATGGCTTGTAATATTAAGTGCTGGAATAAAGACCGCTATGTTTCTGTTGTACCACTCTGAGGGATGTAATATTTGTGAAATGGTACTTCACGAGTGTTATGTCAACGACTTGCATACTACAACATGCAGTGGTATGCTGGGTCACCACACATGTATGCTTACAATGACAAGAACTTGCTTGGGGACCTAAGTCGAGTAGCATGAGGTTTGGGTATTCGTATTTCACGGGACATGAGGTTTTCAACTTATGGTTTGACAAGCATATGCCTCATATTTGTACTCGCATTAACCTTAACCATTCAAGATGCCTATGATGGGGGCAATGAGAGCTCAAAGCTAGTAAGTACCATAATTTTTGGAAGGTTTATAAAAACTTGCAATCACTACTTCCCTCTGCGAAGGGCCTTTCTTTTACTTTTATGTTGAGTCTTCAACTTCTACCTTTATGCACCATCTAAGAGAGCATAGTTGTCATTCTGAGTATAATGTGCATAGTCCCAAAATTTATTATTGATTGATTCATGATTATGGTTTTGCTTGTTCTTAAATTGTTTGTATCTAGTCACCCTCTTAAACTTGAAGGTGTCCCATGCATTTATGTTTTGCTACTCCATAAGGGAAAAGCTGAATACCACTTTGCTATGTTTTTCTATATGCTTGAAACACACACTTGACTTTCAATGCATTATTACTCATAATCTTTTGTTTTTGTTACTTTTCATGTTATAACATGGTTGCTAAGTTTTACTGCCAAGATTATGTCTTTTATGCCCATGTTTAGAGTACTTTGATCTCAGCACTCAATGCTTTACATCGTTTGATCAAGATTGTGTTGGTGCATGTCACCTCAAAAATTATTGTTTTGTTATCACTTACCTACTCGAGGACGAGCAGGAGTTAAGCTTGGGGATGCTCGATACGTCTCAAACGTATCTATAATTTTTGATGCTCCATGCTTGTTTATGCACCATTTTCTTTGTGTTTTGTTACACTTCATGGCGTTTTTATGCATTTTCTGGAACTAACCTATTGACAAGATGCCACAGTGCCAGTTCCCTGTTTTCTGCTATTTTTGTGTTTTAGAAAAGTTACACAGGAAATATTCTCGGAATTGGACGAAACGAAGCCCGAACCTCCTATTTTTCCCGACACGAGACAAAGTCCGAAGGAGAGCCGGAGGGGGGCCAGGGACTAGCCACACCCTAAGGTGGCGCAGGTGGACCCCAGGCCGCGCCACCCTATGGTGTGGGGGCCCTGGCCACCCTCTGACATCGCCCCTTCGACTATATAGTCTAAAAAGCGAAAACCCTAAATCATTTGGCGTTTCTTCTAGTAAAGTTCCACAGCACCGCCGCCATCGAAGACCAATTTCAGGGGACAAAAGTCTCTGTTCCGGCACCCTGCCGAGACGGGGAAGTGCCCCCGGAGTCATCTCCATCGACTCCATCGACTCCACCACCATCTCCATCGTCTTCACCGCCATCTCCATCGACGTTGCTGTCTCCCATGATGAGGAGGGAGTAGTTCTCCCCCGGGGCTGAGGGATCTACCGGTAGCTATGTGGTTCACCTCTCTCTCCCATGACGTGATCTATATGTGATCATGAGCTTTGTATCTAGTTGAATTGGTAGATGCTATTCTTCATATATTATGCTACTCTAGTGCTTTATTATTGTAATCTCTGGAGACACCTTGTACCATGATGTGAAGGATGACAGTGTGTGCATTATGTGTGTCTCCTTGGCTAGTGTATCTATGAATTGTTGGTGTTTGTTGGAACCATATTGTGCGCTCAAGGTGATAGTGTGGGGCAATCTAGTTTGGGGAAATGCAAACTTTGAGGAGTGCTTCGTAGCCCTACACATGATTAGTGTTCGTTATCCATCAGAGAATAGTTTAGCGTAGCATAGTGAAGATAGATATTTATGTGTTCAATTATGTTATCTTTGTTGAGAGTGTCCACTAGTAAAAGTATGATCCCTAGGATTTGTTTCTAAGCATTGAAACACTATTTACATTCAGTTCTGTTACATGTTTGCTCGCAGCAATATTTATTTCAGATTGCATTTACTACTTATAATCATTCATATTACTTGTATTTCACTATCTCTTCGCCGAACTAGTGCACATATATATCTGACAAGTGTATTGGGTGTGTTGGGGACACAAGAGACTTCTTGTATCGTAATTGCAGGGTTGCTTGAGAAAGATACCTTTGACCTCTTCCTCCCTGAGTTCGATAAACCTTGGGTGATCCACTTAAGGAAAACTTACTACTGTTCTACAAACCTCTACACTTGGAGGCCCAACACTGTCTACAAGAACAGACGCGTGCGTAGACATCACTTGCCCTTGTTGCAGGACTGTGAGGTATGATCTGGAGTTTCAGCGAGTGTATGAGTTCCTGTCTCGGCTTCGTCCAGAGTTTGAGCAACGACGTGCTCAGTTGATTGCTCAGGGCCGTGTTCCTCTCTCGGTGGTGCTTTCTGAGCTCCGTGCTGAGGAGACCTGCCTCCGAGGTGTTGGCATGCTTGGTGTTCCCTCTGTGCTTGCTACTCGAGCTCCTACTATGATGGCTGCTGCTCCAGGGCCCTCTCATTCCAGTGCACTACCCCTGCTGGCTACTCCTTCTGATGGTATGGGTCGCTCATTGTCAGGTCGTGGAGCTCGCCCCTTTCATGGTGGAGGTAGCTCTTGGCCTCCTCGCATTCAGTGTAGCTATTGTCAGAAAGCCAGGGCACCCCGAGACTAATTGCTACAAGAAGATGTTGGACATGGGTCGTGCTTCTTCGAGTCACCCCTTCTCTGCGCAGGACATTGCCACGCTCATGCGCAAATTTGTTGCCTCTGGCTCTTCTTCCTCGACAGGTACTCCTGGCTCTGTGACTGCTGTCTCCCTCACTGAGCGATCACCATCTCCACAGTCAGGTACTTCCTTGTGGGTCTTGGATTCTGCAGCCTCTTTTCATATGACTTCTGACTCTTCTGCGTTGTCGTCTCTTCGTTCTCTTGATTTTCCTCTTTCTGTTCTTACTTCTGACGGCACTTCCCTTCCTGTCACCAGCCGTGGCACTCTCTCTACTCCCACGTTTGATGTTCGTGATGTTTCTCTTGTTCCTCGCCTCACTATGAATCTCCTTTCTGTCGCTCAAACTGCTAACTCTAATTGTCGTGTTCTCTTTGATGCTGATTCTGTTTCTGTCCAGGATCGTCACACCCAGCTTCTGGTTGGAGCTAGCCCTCGGCGCCATGACTCCCCAAGGCTTTGGGTTGATTGGCTTCATCTTCTGCCTGCCGACACCCACACCACCACTCGTTCACATGCTCTTGCTACTTCCGCTTCCGCTTCATTTCAGCAATGGCATCACCGACTTGGTCATCTTTGTGGCCCTCGCCTATCATCTTTAGTTCATCGCATTCTTCTAGGGCCTGTCTCAAGAGATGTTTCGCTTCAGTGTCAGGGTTTTAGACTTGGCAAACAGACTCAGTTACCCTATCCTACTAGTACCTCCGTGTCGGAGCGTACTTTTGATTTGATACATTCTGATGTATGGGGTCCGGCTCCCTTTGGTTCAAAGGGGGGCTATCGCTACTATGTTCTTTTTATCGATGATTTCTCTCTCTATACCTGGCTTTACTTCATGAATCTCGTAGCGAGGTTCTCTCTATATATAATCGATTTGCTGCCATGGTTCACACCTAGTTAGCCATGCCTATTCGTGTGTTTCGAGCTGATTCTGCTGGGGAGTATGTCTCCCAGATATTGTGTGGTTTTCTTGATAAGCAGGGGACTTAATGCGGCACGGTGTTGATGGTTTTTCACCGTCCAGTTGGGAACCCCAAGAGGAAGGTATGATGAGCACAACAGCAAGCTTTTCCCTCGATAAGAAACCAAGGTATGTCGAATCCAGGAAAAAGCCAAACTCAAGAAGGTGATGCTTGCTAGCCTAGTGACTTCCAACAAGGGCGCCATTTATGACACTTGTTAGCGCGTCTTCAACTAGTAGCAACGTGGAACCTGCACACAACACAACCAAATACTTTGCTCCCAACTTACGATGAGGTTGTCAATCTCACCGGTTTGCTTGAAACAAAGGAATGAGCGTATCGAGTGGAAAGTAATAGTAGTATGCGAGTAAAGTAAACAGTGCGAGTAAAGTAAACAGGTGATAGCAATATAAAGGAAATAGGACCGGGGTCCATAGTTCACTAGTGGTGTCTCTCCATAAGATAAAATAACACATGCTAGGTAAACAAATTACAGTTGGGCAATTAATAGAATAAAGATAACGTGATATGTCGAGAGGATCACTATGAGATTTACTCTGGGCATTACAACAAGATACATAGACCGCCATCCAACTGCATCTATGACTAATAATCCACCCATGGGGAATCAATCCGAAAACCCCACAAGTATTAAGTTGCGAACAACAGATAACTGCATTAAGCAAAGTGTGTAATGTAAACAAGGCATATGCCCTTGGACATAAGAATGTTGTTTTCTCCCTAGTGGCAACAGCACATCTACAACCTTAGAGGTTTCTGACACTCCCCCAGATTAAATAGAGGTATGAACCCAACTATCGAGCATAAATACCCCCTCTTGGAGTCACTAGTATCTACTCGGCCAAGATAGCTACTAACAACAGAGAGCATGCAAGATCATAAACAACATAGAGATAACATAAGATAATATTCAGCACATCAACTCAATCATAACACCAATATTCATCGGATCCCAACAAACACAACATGTAGAATTACATAACGGTGATCTCGATCATGTAAGGCAGCTCACGAGATCTAAACATGAAGCACATGGTGGAGAAGACAACCATCTAGCTACTGCTATGGACCCATAGTCCAAGGTAGACTACTCACTCATCGCGCCGGAGGCAAGCATGTCGATGAAGAAGACCTCCGGTGGTGATTCCTCTCTCCGGCAGGGTGCCGAGAAGAGCTTCTGGACCCTCCCGATCTCGGGCCGACGATGGCGGCGGATCGTGATGTGTTTCTGGAAAAGTGATTGGGTGTTTAGGTTTTTCCCATCGGGGGGTCTTTATAGGCGAAGGGGCATCGTCAGAAGTGGGCCAGGTGGGGCTCACCACAGGGTGGCGCGGCCAGGCCCTGGGCCGTGCCCCCTGGTGGTGAGGCCACCCCTGGCTCCGTTCCGTCTCCTCTTCGGTTCTCTGGAAGCTTCGGTAAATTTCTGGATGTTTGGTTTTTGTTTCGTCCAATTCCGAGAATATTTCCTGTGTAACTTTTCTGAAACACAAAAACAACAGAAAACAGGGAACTGGCACTATGGCATCTTGTTAATAGGTTAGTTCCGGAAAATGCATAAAAACGCCACGAAGTGTAACGAAACACTAAGCAAATGGTGTAAAAACAAGCATGGAGCCTCAAAAATTATAGATACGTTTGAGACGTATCAGCATCCCCAAGCTTAACTCCTGCTCATCCTCGAGTAGGTAAGTGATAACAAAAGAAATAATTTTTGAGGTGACATGCACCTACACAATCTTGATCATCTATGTAAGCGTTGTGCGCTGGGATCAAAAGAACTTAAAACATGGGCATGAAAGATATAATCTTGATAGAAGAAACTTAGCAACTATGTTATAACATGAGAAAGAACACAAATGAAAGATCATGAAAATGAAACAATGAAAGTTAAATTTGTGTTCAAATCATATGGAAAAACATACAAATGGTTTTCAGCTTGTCCTTCATGGAATAGCAAAACATAAATGCATAGGATACCTTCAAGTTTAAGAGGGCGACTAGATACAAATAATTTAAGAACAAGTGAAACCAACATCATGAATCAATTAATGAAAACTTTGGGACAATGCATATTATACTCAGAATGACAACTATGCTCTCTTAGACGGTGCATAAAGGTAGAAGGTGGTGACTCAACATAAAAGTAAAAGAAAGGCCCTTCACGGAGGGAAGCAGTGATTGCAAGTTTTATAAACCTTCAAAAATTATGGTACTTACTAGCTTTGAGCTCTCATTGCCTCCATCATAGGCATCTTGAATGGTTAAAATTAATGCGAATACACTTATGATGCATATGCTTGACAAATCATAAGTTGAAAACCTCGTGTCCCGTGAAGTATGAATACCCAAACCTCATGCTACTTTACTTAGAGTCCCAAGCAAGCTCTTGTCATTGTAAGTATACACGTATCATCAAGAACTGCCAATGGGGTACCTCCGTGCCCGATGACATGGAATAAGCCCACATCAAAATTACAGGACAAACAGACAATGAACACCTCGGCATCTCTTTTATTTACCATTGGTATGACTTTTTATTGCGAGATGCGTCATCGAATGTTCACTATGGGCATGCTATAAATTTCCACCATGAATTATGCATGGCTTAGATTAGCGGCCCAGGCGTTTCTCTAACACGTATAAAAACTCCATGATCCCGCAAGATTCCCAACTTATTTCACATCGCGATTATCCATAAACAAAAGATCACGATATCAACTCAAATGAAAGATAGTGCAATGTTGAAAGCTTGCCCCATGACGGCATGGCTGGGCTAATTTCCAACTTACAACTTGCAAGCATAACAACTCAACATAAGAGAGCCACAATGTCAAATTTTTAAGAACGAGAAAAGTAAAGTGTGCCATCAGGTTCGTGAGAGCTTTACTGACCAGTTTTCGCATAACACCAAAAGAGTTTAATTTGAAGGATAGATAAAAGCAAGTCAAATATACTTTGGAATAGCAAATTGCTACTAGGTATGTATGGTGGACACATTGGAACAACTTGGTTTTTAGGAGTTGGATGCACGAGTAGAGCTCATACTCAGTACAAAATGAGGGCTAGCAAAAGACTGGGAGCGACCAACTAAGAGAGCAATAACGGCCATAATCATGCAAAGTGACAAAGCAACATTAAAAGAAGTATAAGATGGCATCAAAAGTCAAAAACTAAATGATTATAGAGGCTTATGGCGACTTTGTATGAGTCTAACATGTGTGAGCATGAGCCAAGTCAACCCAAATAAAGCATCAAAGGAGAAAACCAAAATAATGCTTCCAAATAATAAAAACAACGCATGATTTTTTCAAAGGCTCATTAAGCAATCTCAGTCATTTGAGACAAGTCATGCTACAGAAAAAACACTAAGCATACTATCAAAAAGACATCAAGCACGACATGCAAAAGCCTAGGCCGCAGTCTACACAAGCTCCTTTTTGTACCAATTTTTTTGCATAAAGCTTTTTCTCTTTTCCAACACCATTCAAACCTTTTTTGAAACAATTCTTTTGATGAAAACCAACATGGACCAGAGGTCAAAATACAACTTGATGCAAAGATATAACAAGATCTGAACACAAATCAAGGCGAAAAACAAAAACTAAACGCAGTTCTAGAAAAAGAAGAACACTCGTTGAAACGATAAGAGTGAAAAACGGAGTGTTCTTCGCAAATGAAAAGCAAGGCAACTTCTCCAAAGGAATTTGTTGGGGTCTAACCATTTATTGCAGCAAACAAAACTAAACAAAACTGAAAACTAAAGACAAGACGCTCCAAGAAAAACATGTAATGCATGAAGCAATAAAAAATATAGTGTGTTGAAAGGTGACCTGATTTTTGCCGATGAAGAAGGGGTGCCTCGGGGGCATCCCCAAGCTTTGACGCTTGTACATCTTGGATATTTCTTGGGGTGACATGGGAATCCCCAAGCTTGAGCTTTTGTCCATTCTTCAACTCATCTCATCATTCTCCAATCCCTACACTTGAAAACTTCCTTCATACAAAACTAAACACAATTCTATTAGCAACATTAGTGTAAGCATAGCAATGAATCAACCCTTTTTTGCTTCAGGTTTCAACTCAAAACCACCATATATAAAGCATATACTACTGTATCAACTTCCCCAAAAGTTCTGTGATCAAAAGAACTCAAAAAGAAAGCGATCGAGCGGCAAACACCGAAATCTGTCAAAACAGAACAGCTGACAAAGGTTGAATTTTTAGAGGGTTTTCTGTTGCTGAAATCAAAAAGTGTATAACTAATGAAAGTTTGGATATAACCTGGGACATATGCACAAGAAATCACAGGTCAAAAAGATATTCTGAGAATTTTCACGAATTTTTATGGTGCAGCACCGAAATCTGTTTCAGGACAACAACATCCCTAAATCTTACCTCACTCAAATTAGAGGCTTCTCTTGGCACAAAAACGAAATAAAAAGGATAAGGAGAGGTTATCTATTATATTATTAAAACAACTAACAATCAACGGTGGAGATTGATCACCCTAAAATCTATTATATTATTAAAACAACTAACAATCAACGGTGGAGATTGATCACCCTAAAATTAAGATGTCTCGATGGCTTAGATTTACCATCAACCACGGCACACACACGTTTGCAGTTTCCGTGTGAGACCTATTCAAGCTAGACTTCAAGGCACGCACGTTTGCAATTTTCATGTGAGACGTATTCAAGCCGGACTTCAAGACAGACAAGTTTACAATCTCCATGGAAGTCGTATAGAAGCTGGACTATGATTGATTAATTAATAGAGTCCGGCAAGCTGTGTATCACACAAGGATACGAAAGCCACGTGAATTGAGGTAGAGCCGGCGGTAGTAGAAGCAACGGCAGCTGGCCTTCATCCGCAGACCGCAGGCGCTGGTGCAAAAGACGAGCAGCTCCGAGCCTGGTGGTCGTGCATGGCTGCCCAGCGGCGGGCAGGTGAAACCAATCTGGAGCCGATGGAGCTTTGCACATCTGTCAGGGAACCACTCGAACAAGTCCGGCGATTATGAAAAACCAGCCGATTGGAAAACAAGTCGGTGGCGATCAAAATCAACGCTAGGAGAGGAGCAGCAGCAAACCGGGAAGAAATCGAGGCAAACGCAGCTTAGAGAAGTCGATACGGACTAAAAAGGAATCGCCCGGCGACAACTGAATCGATCTCAGTCTATCGAAGCGATTAGACGAACGACGGAGATGGATAACAACAAACGCGGTCAACACACCAACGAGATGGATAGCGGCGCGCGATATTCGAGAGGAGGCCGTCAGCATGAAACAATCAACGAGAAGCTGGAAGGCATCACAGAATAGCTGCATGGCCAGCAGCTGTAAACCATATTAGCATGCACACAGCGACGACAGCAATCCCTCTGAATTGTCGGCAAGGTTAGGTATAGACGAACAGGCCGGCAATGGCGATATCAATCAGGCGACATGTGACGGCGGCCAAAGTCAATGTGCAGGTTAGATCGATGGCGACTCTAGGCGTCAGAAGTACCACGACGGAAGCTTTATATTCTGATCCATGAGTGTCAACTCGAGTTTAGAGTCCAATTTGATCGGAAGTATTCAGTTGAACTGACCATTCAAACCATAAAGTGCATGCGTCCTATCCTCTCCTTGAATTAACATGCACTGCATCTGCATCCATTGGTAAACAGAAGGTTATCTCCCACAAAGCCTGGAGGCTATGGACTGGATGCATGGTATGGAAATAGAGTAAAGTCAGCCAATCATGATACGCACATTAGCTCGCCGACGGCATCGAGCAAGAAAATGCTCATAGGCCGACCGGTATGGTGCCATAGTCTACTAACACAAGACAAAAACTTTCATAAGGAGCCATTGCACATACGCTTTAGATGTATACGGAATCAGGATAAAAAAACTAGAGATTAATAAGAAAGTCTATGATTTCGTAAGAGACTGCATTGATATGAATGCCTATCCTGTTGCTATTCCAAGGTCTTATCCAACAACTAAATGCGACACATTTAGTGTTCTCTAAGCGCTACCCTGAACAAGTACTTTTTGGTACAAAACAATTTTCTATATAAACTTACCGATTTATGCTTACACCCAATCGTATAGTGAGAACTAGACATGGTACCGTTTAGCCAAAAGGCTAATTATTAGCTTTTTTTAGATGGCTAACTATTAGCTATACGAGAGAAGCAGGCATGGCAACACATAGTACTACTATATCTAGCCGCGCAAATTGCGCGGGCCATCCAGCTAGTTACAGTAGTAATAACTTCCAAGACTCAACTAAAAGAAAAAGAACTGAAAGTAAAAACATTGGTTATCTCCCAAGAGTGCTTTTCTTTAACGCCTTTGAGCTAGGCGCAGAAAATGCGAATCGAGTAATATCAAGTGATGAAGCATCAAGCTCATAATTTGCTCTAAGAATAGAGTCAAAAACCAATTTTGTTCTCTTCCTAGGGAAGTGTTCCATACCTTTCTTGAGTGGGAATTGATATTTGATGGTGCCTTCCCTCATATCAATGATGGCACCTTCATCTTTCTAGCCATCTCATCTTCTCTTTCCCACCTGGCATGTAATTCTGCTAGCATCCTAACATTTTCATCAATTCTAACTTGGATAGCATTAGCAGTGGCAAAAGGATTGTTCTCCTTCACATCATTAGGCAACACTTTTAATTTCAGAAGTTCAACATCATGAGCAAGGCTATCAACTTTAGAAGCAAGAATATCAATTTTGCCTAACTTTTCCTCAACAGACTTGTTAAAAGCATTTTGCTTACCGATGAAGTCCTTGAGCATTACCTCAAGCTCGGAGGGCGCAGCCCTAGTGTTGTTGGAGGAATTACCATAAGAGTTACCATAACCATTACCATTGGTAGAAGGATACGGCCTATAATTGTTACTAGTAAAATTATTCCTATAAGCATTGTTGTTTAATTATTATTTCTAATGAAGTTTACATCAACATGCTCTTCTTGAGCAACCAAAGAGGTTAAAGGAACATTACTAGGATCAACATGAGTCCTATCATTAGAAAGCATAAGCATGATACTATCAATCTTATCACTCAAGGAAGAGGTTTCCTCAACAGAATTTACCTTCTTACCTTGTGGAGCTCTCTCGGTGTGCCATTCAGAATAATTTACCATCATATTGTCGAGAAGCTTGGTTGCGGCGCCCAAGGTAAGGAACATAAAAGTGCCTCCAGGAGCTGAATCCAGTAGGTTCCTTGAAGAAAAATTCAGTCCTGCATAAAAAGTTTGGACAATCATCCAAGTAGTCAGTCCATGAGTGGGGCAATTCTTTATCATAGATTTCATTCTTTCCCAAGCCTAAGCAACATGTTCATTATCAAACTGACTAAACTTCATAATATTGCTATGCAAAGCTATAATCTTAGCAGGAGGATAGTATCTTCCAATAAAAGCATCCTTACACTTAGCCCATGAATCAATACTATTTTTAGGCAAAGACAGCAACCAATCCTTAGCTTTTCCTCTCAAAGAGAAAGGAAACAACTTAAGCTTAATAATATCACTCTCTACATCCTTATATTTCTGCATCTCACATAGCTCAACAAAATTGTTGAGATGAGCTACAGCATCATCAGTACTAGCACCAGAAAATTGCTCTTTCATAACAAGGTTCAACAAAGCAGGCTTAATCTCATAAAAATTTGCAGCAGGAGCAGGTGGCGCAATAGGAGTGCAGATAAAATCACTATTATTAGTGCTAGTAAAATCACACAACTTAGTGTTCTCAGGAGTAGCCATTCTAGCAAAGCTAAAAGCAGACAAGTAAAAACAACTATAAGGAAACTAATTTTTGTGTGTTTTTGATAAAACGATGCAAGCAAAAATAAAGTAAGAGCAAAACTTAAAACAAAGTAAAGGATGTGCATGCGAAACTCCCCTTGCAGAAGTCTTCTTTTTCCCCGGCAACGGCGCCAGAAAAGAGTCTTGATGTGGCACGGTGTTGATGGTTTTTCACCGTCCAGTTGGGAACCCCAAGAGGAAGGTATGATGAGCACAACAGCAAGCTTTTCCCTCAATAAGAAACCAAGATATGTCGAATCCAGAAAAAAGCCAAACTGAAGAAGGTGATGCTTGATAGCCTAGTGACTTCCAACAAGAGCGCCATTTACGACACTTGTTAGCGCGTCTTCAACTAGTAGCAACGTGGAACCTACATACAACACAACCAAATACTTTGCTCCCAACTTACGATGAGGTTGTCAATCTCACCGGTTTGCTTGAAACAAAGGAAGGAGCGTATCGAGTGGAAAGCAATAGTAGTATGCGAGTAAAGTAAACAGGTGATAGCAATATAAAGGAAATAGGAACGGGGTCCACAGTTCACTAGTGGTATCTCTCCATAAGATAAAATAACACATGCTGGGTAAACAAATTATAGTTGGGCAATTGATAGAATAAAGATAACGTGATATGTCGAGAGGATCACTATGAGATTTACTCTGGGCATTACAACAAGATACATAGACCGCCATCCAACTGCATCTATGACTAATAATCCACCCATGGGGAATCAATCCGAGGACCCCACAAGTATTAAGTTGCGAACAACAGATAACTGCATTAAGCAAAGTGTGTAATGTAAACAAGGCATATGCCCTTGGACATAAGAATGTTGTTTTCTCCCTAGTGGCAATAGCACATCTACAACCTTAGAGGTTTCTGACACTCCCCTAGATTAAATAGAGGTATGAACCCAACTATCGAGCATAAATACCCCCTCTTGGAGTCACTAGTATCTACTCGGCCAAGATAGCTACTAACAACAGAGAGCATGCAAGATCATAAACAACATAGAGATAACATAAGATAATATTCAGCACATCAACTCAATCATAACACCAATATTCATCGGATCCCAACAAACACAACATGTAGAATTACATAACGGTGATCTCGATCATGTAAGGCAGCTCACGAGATCTAAACATGAAGCACATGGTGGAGAAGACAACCATCTAGCTACTGCTATGGACCCATAGTCCAAGGTAGACTACTCACTCATCACGTCGGAGACAAGCATGGCGATGAAGAAGACCTCCGGTGGCGATTCTGCTCTCCGGCAGGGTGCCGGGAAGAGCTTCTGGACCCTCCCGATCTCGGGTCGACGACGGCGGCGGATCGCGACGTGTTTCTGGAAAAGTAATCGGGTGTTTAGGTTTTTCCCGTCGGGGGGTCTTTATAGGCGAAGGGGCATCATCAGAAGTGGGCCAGGTGAGGCTCACCACAGGACAGCGCGGCCAGGCCCTGGGCCGCGCCCCCTGGTGGTGAGGCCACCCCCTGGCTCCGTTCCGTCTCCTCTCCGGTTCTCTGGAAGCTTCGGTAAATTTCTGGATGTTCGGCTTTTGTTTCGTCCAATTCCGAGAATATTTCCTGTGTAACTTTTCTGAAACACAAGAATAGCAGAAAATAGGGAACTGGCACTATGACATCTTGTTAATAGGTTAGTTCCAGAAAATGCATAAAAATGCCACGAAGTGTAACGAAACACTAAGCAAATGGTGTAAAAACAAGCATAGAGCATCAAAAATTATAGATACGTTTGAGACGTATCAGGACTCTCGCTTAGTTCTCCTGTCCTGGCGCTCACGCTCAGAATGGCGTAGCTGAGCGCAAGCATCGCCAC
This sequence comes from Dactylis glomerata, assembly GCA_007115705.1. Classification (NCBI taxonomy): domain Eukaryota; kingdom Viridiplantae; phylum Streptophyta; class Magnoliopsida; order Poales; family Poaceae; genus Dactylis; species Dactylis glomerata. The sequence goes on along the minus strand of QXEO01000320.1, from coordinate 2,048,781 downwards.
ATGCTTGAGACGGCTCATGCGCTGATGATTGCCACCTCTCTTCTGCCTCACTTTGGGCTGAGGCTGTCTCTACTTCCGCCTATCTCATTAACCTTCAGCCCTCGACTGCCTTACAGTGTGGTATTCCTCTAGAGCGTTTGTTTGCTCGCTCCCCTGATTATTTGGCTCTTTGCTCTTTTGGTTGCATTTGCTATGTTCTTCTGGCCCCTCGCGAGCACACCAAACTGATCACTCGGTCTATTGAGTGTGTGTTTCTTGGCTACAGTGATGAGCACAAGGGATATCGGTGTTGGGACCCCATTGGCCATCGGATGCGCATTTCCCGTGACGTCAAGTTTGATGAGTCGCGTTCCTTCTACCCGCGTCCCTCCTCCTCGGCCTTCTTGGTGGAGGACATATCTTTCCTATTGTTTCTCGACACACCACCCTCTGTGCCTCCCGATCCTCCTCCGCATCCCGTCCTTGTCGATGATCCACCTTTCCCACTACCACCCTCCTCCCACAGAGTCCTTCTCCTTTCTCTTCTGACCCTCCACCCACCTCTATGTTGTCTCCTTTTCCTTTCCACTATTCTCGGCGCTCTCATGTTCTGAATATTTCTTCTTCCTCCTCTTCTTCCGATATGCCTTATTCCTCTGATGAGATGACCCCTCTTCTTCCTGCTCGCCACCGTTGTCCACCTGATCGCTACTCTCCTAGTCACTATGGTCTTTCTATTGCCCTCGAGCCGACTTCTTATTGGGATGCTGAGTGCCATCCCGAATGGCGGCTTGCCATGGCCGAGGAGATTGTTGTGCTTGAGCACACTGGCAATTGGGGTCTTATCTCTCCTCCTCCCGGTGTTCATCACATCACATGCAAGTGGGTCTACAAGATTAAGACCCTCTCTGATGGTTCTCTTGAGCGCTACAAAGAGCGTCTTGTGGCTCGTGGCTTCTAGCAGGAGCAGGGTCGAGATTATGATGAGACTTTTTCACCTATGGCTCATATGACCACCGTGCGCACTCTTCTTGATGTGGCCTCTGTTTGCCACTGGTCTATGTCTCAGCTTGATGTTCAGAACACATTTCTCAATGGTGAGTTGCGTGAGGAGGTTTATATGCAGCCTCCTCCAGGGTACTCTATCCATGATGGCATGGTTTGTCGCCTTTGGTGCTCTCTTTATGGCCTGAAATAGGCCCCTCGTGCCTAGTTTGAGCGCTTTGCCTCTATCGTGACTGCCGCTGGTTCTCCCCCAGCGCTCATGATCCCATGTTGTTTGTTTACACTTCTCCTCGAGGACGGACCCTTCTCCTTCTCTATGTTGATGATATGATCATCACCGGCGATGATCTGAGTATATTGCCTTTGTTAAGGCCCGTCTTTGCGAGCAGTTCCTTATGTCCGATCTTGGTCATTTTTGCTACTTTCTTAGGATTGAGGTTTCCTCCACTTCTGATGGCTTTTATATCTCCCAGGAAAAGAATATCCAGGATCTTCTTGCTCATGCTGCTCTTGGTGATGAGCGCACTGTTGAGACTCCTATGGAGCTCAATGTCTAGCTTCATGCTTCTGATAGTGACCCACTTTTTGATCCAACGCGCTATCGCCGTCTTGTTGGGAGCCTTGTCTATCTTGTTGTCACTCGACAAGATATATCCTATCCGGTTCATATTCTGAGTCAGTTTGTTTTTGCTCCCACCTCGGTTCACTATAGTTATCTCCTTCGTGTTTTTCGCTATCTTCGAGGCACGATCACTCGTCGTCTCTTTTTCCCTCGTTCCAGCTCCTTACAGCTCCAGTCCTACTCTGATGCTACATGGGTTGGTGATCCTTCGGATCGCCACTCACTTTCGGCCTACTGTGTGTTTCTTGGTGGTTCTCTCATTGCATGGAAGACAAATAAATAGACCACCGTTTCCCGCTCGAGTGCAGAGGCTGAGTTGAGAGCTATGGCCAGTTTGACGGCCGAGGTGACTTGGTTACGATGGTTATTGGAGGATTTTGGTGTGTCTGTCACTACACCGACTTCCCTATTGTCAGACAGTACAGATGCTATCAGCATTGCGCGAGATCTGGTAAAGCATGAGCTCACCAAACATATAGGTGTTGATGCCTCCTTTATACGCACTGCTGTGCAGGATCAGATTCTCGCTCTTCAGTATGTGCCTTCCGAGTTGCAGTTAGCAGATTTTCTTCACGAAGGCCCAAACTTGAGCGCAACATAGTTTCTTTCTCTCCAAACTCAGTATTATTGATCCACCATGAGTTTGAGGGGGGGGGGGGGGGTGTTAGACATGTATAGTCTTGCTTTCCTATTTCCCCGTAGTATAAGGGGCTCTTTGCATATTACCCACACCTGTATATGTATTGGCCTTTGGTCCCCTGTGAATGTTAGTTGATCATTCCCCACTTCGTGACATGGTATCCGAGCGCAGGGTCTCAAGTTCAAGTCCTGGTATTCGCAAATATTGTTGGTGCCCCCTCCATCCATATACAAGGCGTATTGTGCCTACCTCTGAGTTCCACATGATAACCTTCTCTTATCTATTGATTCGTCACACGTGAGGAGGGTGTTGATATGTATAAGTGAATTGTCTAGCCCTTTCCATTAGTTTGAACTTTTGGTTGCATTGAGTAGTGCATGAACTTATTACGTAAGAATAAAAGGCATGTCGGGTTAGTTCCACCCTCCTGGGGCAATTGATCTTGCCTGTTTGAGTAATTATGCTCTCGTAGTCGTAGGTTGATAGCAAAGGCATCAATAGCAACGTGTCATAGCCACTGCCGGGTGGCATGCAATTACCCTTGCGGCAATGGATTTTCAGTTCTCGCACGTTGCAGACTTGCAATGTATATAAATATAATGCATCAAAATACAATGTCCTACACTATCTAGATCATGTATATTCAGAGTATGAAATATGGTTCCACTTGTGCTCAAGTTACAGTTAGCTTCCACAATTTGATTCTAAAAAATTGTGTTCAGCAATTTACTAGCAAAAAAGATAACAGAGAAAGATAATATGCATTCCCAACAAATGTTCTGTAATCAGATGAACTACACACATGGATAGGATTGTATTTGGTCCAGCCAAACAGTTATCAGTAACCAGCTGCGCATCCACAAACATGAGGATGCGACAAGGAAGAGGACGATAACATTGACCAGGGTTCAGCTTGGTCTTTTGTCCGTGCCTCGTTGTGTTTAGGTTGGTCTTTGCAACAATCCAGGTTTCAATCATACTTGAAGTGCTACCACACTACACTAAAACTACCAAGTCTCGACTTTATTTGAAATTCGGACAAAATTTCCTTGTATATAAGGACAACCATGACATGCAGTCAGTAATATCATTACGTAGTTTACAGATATAAAAAGTTTACGTAGTCTTAGAATAACTCCGAAGCATAATAGTAGTATTTTTAATATCAGTACAGGGTCAAATAGATGGCATGCAAAAGGAAAACTAGTGGAGGAGCAAGAACCTCCCCTATCAAAATAATGCGCCCTAATTTAACAAGTTGTCCTTGAGAAAACCAAAGAAATAATGAAGGAAAGACACCAAATTGGCATTTTGATCGGTCGGTCAGTCGTGATAGCGATCAGTGATTATTCTTGGGCCTCCATCGCCTTTTTTCACTGCAGTTTTCATGCCTTCTACCATCAACTCGGTAAACTTGCATGCTTCATCATGCACCCTCAGATGCACCTCTTTGAGAGCGCTAAGGTTTTCTACGCCATATAGCCCGTCGAGAATGCTGAACCTTACCTCAAGCCTTTCGAGCTTGGGCATGGTGTCTCGTGAAAATCTCAATAGGGGCACGAAAGGAGCAGAGAAGCGAAGAAGCTTAAGGTTCTCGAATCCGCCAGCCAGAAAAATGATCTCCCCATTAGAATTTTCCTTGTTCTCCTCAACAATGGCGGCTGTTTCTGGATCCTGCTTCTGCGCAGCAAGTGAAAACGTGAGAGAGAACAATGTCTTGAGATTGCTAATTTTCACCAGAGCATCTGAACTGAGTGCCGTCACTGAGAGCGTTAGCTTCGTGAGAGCATCCAGCTCAGTGATCCATACTGGAAGCTGGACCAACTTGCCGGACAGCTCAAGAACAGTGAGAAACTTTGGAGGGGAATAAAGATCACACAGTAATTCGAGAAACGACCCAGATGAGACGTCCTCGATTACCAGCGTGTGGAGGGAGTAGCCGCCGAGGTACTCGATTGAGGAGATCAAATCTTGGAAAAGCTCCCACCTGGAGATCATGAGCTTGTAAATGGTTAGCTTCCTAAGATCGGTCAGATGATGAAAGTCTGCCACTGGATTGGCTCCTTCTTCTTCAACGATCTCAATGCCTGATAACACATGAAGGCCGCTCATTGTGTTCTTGAGGTCTTCTGGAAGCTTCAAGCCCTTCCGGGTTCTTTTATTCCCACCAAGTATGTTCACCAATCTTTGGAGCTGGCAGATGGTTTTAGGCAGCTCCGTCACATCTGTTTCCCTTACGTCAAGCGTCTCCAGGTACTGGAGATTCCTGATCTTCTTAGGGAGCTTCCTGGCGCTTGTCCCCCGGAGGCTGAGGTACTTGAGCAGACGCATCTTGCATATCTCTTTGGCATGATGTTTCAAATCCTTGCAACCATCCAGGTCTAGCACCTGCACAATCCCGAACTTCAGCGAATTAGATAGGAGACGGAGTTTGCCCATGCTCTCGGACACGGTAAGCGACCGGACGTGGGACAGGTTCATGCCCTCCACAGGGTTGCCGCCTCTGGAATCGCCGCCATGCTGCTGCTGAAGCGATAACCGGCGGACTTTGCTGCTAGGCATCGCCGTAAGCCAATGGCCACCGACCACGGTGACGAAGTTCTCCTCACTCGCCTTGGACACGATGTACTCTAGGACCATGTCGTGGACCAGAAATCTCTTCACCTTCCCGTTGCTGCTGTGCTCCACCGACCGTATCATCTTCCTCCTCGTGAGATGGTTCACGTACGCCTCTGCTACGTCCTCCACGCTCAGCCCCTGCTTCTCGCTTACGAAGCCTTCTGCTATCCACCGTCTCATCAGACGTTTCCTGCTGACTGGACGACCTTTTGGAAACATGCTCAGATACAAGGCACAAGTCTTAGTCTCGGCATTCATATCATTGTAGCAGTGAGCAAGTATCCTTGTCACTCCGTCTTGGGCGAGGTATTTGACAGACTGTGGCACTAGTGAGTCGCAAACTCTAATCCATTCTTCATCTGATCTGTGTGGGTTGCAGGCAACGTGACCAGCGATGGCAACTATGGCCAATGGCAGACCCACGCACATTTCCCACAGCCTGGCTGGAACTTCCTTCTGTTTTTCTTCATCATCGTTGCTAGCCTTGGATTCAGCCATGGCTTCCCTGAATAACTGTCTAGGCTTGTCCCCAATTAGTTCGACCACTTTATGAATGCGATCTCCTTTGTCTCTTGTGCATGCAGTAGCTATAGCTTGAAACCTTGTAGTAACAATTATTCTAGATTGTTTCTCACTTTTTGGCAAGAACTTGTTTATCTGTTCCCACGTTGTTGCACCTGCTTGGGCATACTAAAAGGCTTCATAAAGCCATCTCCTCAAAACCCACATGAGGAGGATACCCAACAAGAAGCACATGGTGCTGCTCTTCTACAGTGGTATATGGTGCGCCCACGTCCAAGACGAGGCGGCGGGGAGCCTTGGATGTAGACGTTAACGAGTTTGTGAGGTGTCTGGCGCCTCTAGCGATTGGCATCTCATGGATACAAAGCATGGTAGCCTAGGGGATGGCGCATGTGGCACCGTGGTACTCACACCCCTCCCCTGCATCGGACGGCTATGACACACTCCAGCGAGGGGCAAGAGTTAAACTCTTAGATCACGTGCTGTCAAAATATATGTTGTTTTAGATGCTCCCTAGTAAGGCCGCATTTTCCGGTTTGGTCATAGACCAGTCCCTCGGCTCGACGGTGATGGTATCTGCGGCTGTTCTAGCATAGTGGAACGAGGGTGGTGTACCTCGATGGTTACCCTAGAAGCGTCTTGAAACTGCTCGTTGCAGCATGTGGTATGGATAGGCAACCTCAGCCGTGAAGGAGGCGAGGTAATCGTCGGGAGCTCAGTTGTGGTATCGATACTGCCATGTCAGTTGCGCCCATCCAGACCCGGGTGTATTCTACTCTCACCACAATGGCAATGAGTGAGGTTTTGAGTGCTGATTGTGGTGCATGGGAAAAGCTTTCGCTTGACGGTTGTCGGTGCCAATGACGGCATTGCATGTGGGCACCGCGCCTATTATTGCAAGTGTCTGTCATCATGATCCCAAAGCCACCTTCGTCCCAGGGATAAAGTGACCATGCCAAGAGAGAACATAGGTATTGGGATTCCTAACCTCAAGCCCCTAAATATAGCACTTAGATGTTGGGCGTGGTTACAAAAGACAGAGTCATCCAAGCCATGGACGGCGCTGAACATTCAAATTCCATGTACGGCGATGGCCACTTTTGAGGCGGCAACTTATACAATGCCAGGCAAGGGCGACAAGGCGTTGTTCTAGGTTGACGGATGGGTCCACGACCGAAGGATAAAAGACATAGCCCCAAACCTACTGGCGGTTATGCCCAAACTAGCAAGTTGCGTGATGAGCTGCATGGAGCTACATGGCTGCGTGACTTTGGCCCTAACCTCAATTTTGAGGCGCTGCATGAATTCTTCCTCATGTGGGACTGCATGCCTACCATCCAACTTGAGGAGGAAAGCGAGGACACCTTGATATGGAGGTGGAAGTCACGGTGCTCAGCGTACAAAGCCTTCTTCGCTGCTAAAAAGAGTGCAGCTCAAAACACCAGACTCATATCCGAGAGGGTTTAGAGGCTAAGTTTTCCACTTACCATCGTATATAAAGACTAAGTACCTATTCAAGAAATGTCAATTCTAATATCAAATATTACTTTGTATCAAAACTGTAAATTTTCTTAAATGGGCGTACCAAAGCAAGGCTCAACATCTGTGTACAAATTAAAAAATTAATTTATGTTCCTGCATATCCTTCTGGTTGCAAATGTAGGCTATTTTAGGGTTTGGGCTAATCACACATTTATAAACTTGACCATGAAAAATATTGTGAACATGAATAACATGAAAATTTTCATTTACATTTTTTTGTTATTCCATCAGAACATGAGATTGATTTTGATAAATCCAATATAAAATGTTCCAAGCAAAAAAATCACAAAAAGAAGACAGACGATGAATACAGTTTCATGTGTATGGATGGTCAAAGTTTCATCTTGAAGACTGTCAACGCCCAAAACAACATAAATTTGTGGTAAGAGAAAGTACTATGCAACTTTATGAAATAACCATTATGCAAAGTGGAAGGATGATTTACCTGTATTCCGCCAAATGCTTCTTGAGCTCTTCTTCGAGCTCTTTCTTGTTCATTCTTTGTATGTCAGCCTGCGTCTTCTCCGAGGTGCCTCCACTGACTTCCTCGGGCACGATCGCATCCCACTCCGGACCATCATCGTCGTACTGGGGCATGACTTGGCTGAGTATGCTCCCTAGTATTGCCTCGATGTTGGAGCTCTGAGACACAGTGACCCTCGCCCGGCGCTTGAACTGATCACCGTATTTCTGGTACAGCGCAGTGGCGATGGTAGTCTTGCCCACCCCTCCGAAACCAACTATGGACAGCACGTCTTTATTAGGGGGCTCTAGCTTTTTAGGCTTGGTGGCAGGTCGAGCAGCCTCTTTATCAGGATTACTCCACTTGGTCTGAGACTGCTGTGTTTTAGTCACAGACGACGGGGCAGCCTTGTCTTCCTCCTCCTCTTCAGCAGAGATTATGCTTACCCACTTGCCAAGGTCCACCATTTCCGCATCAACTCCCACGGGCATCTTGGTGCAAACAAGCTGAAGGCTTGTCAGCTGGTTCTCGGCAGCGTCGAACCCAGTGGCAGCTTCAGCAGGTCCACCGTTGCCGCTCTTCGGGTTCTCGACGCCGTATCGTGCGCGCCTCTCGCCGATCTGCTGTGTCCGCATCTTGAGCGCGGCGACAGTAGAAGCGATGTCACGACGAGGCCACCAGGTGACAACATCGTAGGCCCACGAGACGACAGTGGCACAGTAGATGACATCGCCGCGGGCGGTGTCGTGGGGGAGGCGGTGCGCAAAGTCGTCCACGCAGTCCTTGACGTCGTATGAGACGTCCCGGATCTGCTTCATCCAGTCCTTGAGCCGGCGGTCGTGGTCTCGGGGGGCGGCGCTCAGGTCGGCGAGGAAGGCCTGCATGCTGGCCATCTCGTCGTTGATGTACTGGATGTCGCCGCGGACGCCCCTCAGCAGAACGTACTCGTTAGCGAGCAGGCGCCCGATCTTCGTCAGCAGAGATTTTATGGTGGCTTCCGAAACACCCTCCACCAAATCGATTGCAAAACCCATGGCGCTTATCCTCGGCTCTGCACACTAGCTAAGCTTATGTATAGCTAGGTATTACAAGTCGCAGCCGAGTCCTAGCTAAACTAGCGGCAGGAGGAGAGTGAGATCGACAAAATTAAGCAGCTGCATGCGGCTAGGCTATATATATATATATATCTCCGTGACAGTCCATTAATCGTTCAGCAACACACCGACATTTCAACTTTTTTGAAACCCGTGTACATTTCATAGTGCAGCACCGCTAAGTGAGCACATGGCTACACATGGCGCGCAAATACAAAGCAAGCAAGCTGGCGGACTCTCTTTGTTGGAAAAACTTCATAGAAAGCTGAAGCCAGGCATTATCCCTTCCACTACACAATGGCGACAGAATCCCTTTCTAGGAGGTATGGGTTGGCAACACACCTTAGAGCATCTCTAAAAGATACCTAAAAATAGGCCACCCTAAAAAAACTGCCAATTCTCGCGAACCTGACGCCCCGCAGTCGCCTCCCAAGCTCGATTATGGCTGGCCCATGACCCCGCTGTGTCACCGAGAGGGTCCCACGCCATTCTCACGCTCACATAGCCCGCGTTGCAGCCTACCGAGCTCGTGCTATGGATGCGGCTTTGAGCTTGGCGTGGATCCAACAAGCTCCGAATGGCCGCCGTCAGCCATTATTGAGCCGTGCAGCGTCCGCCACCTCCTCCGGTCCTGGCTTGCGGTGCGCCGCATGGTCCTCCCTCCAAGTCCATAGGACATTCGACCAAATTACCCCGAATGTACATTCTCAACTGATGCATCGATTTTAGTGGGAGAACTTGAAAATCATGTAGATGAGTTCGCCGACCTTGGAGCCATTTTTCGAGGATCGCCGTCTTCGGATGATTCCGATGACTATTTGTTTGAAGATGCTGAGATGGATGGAGGACATAAGTCTGGTACTTGTTGTGAGGGAGATCAAGAAAGAGATAGAGCGCATGCCGACCTTGGAGCCATTTTTCGAGGATCGCCGTCTTCGGATGATTCCGATGACTATTTGTTTGAAGATGCTGAGATGGATGGAGGACATAAGTCTGGTACTTGTTGTGAGGGAGATCAAGAAAGAGATAGAGCGCATGACTACACATGGCGCGCATGTTCTCTATCCACAAAGAGAGCAAGCCGGCGGAGTCTCTTTGCTGGAAGAACTTCCGTAAAAATGCGAAGCTAAAGCATTATCTTCCCAACTAAGCAATGGTTATCACATGGATTTCTTCTACTCCAATGGGGACCGAGTCACGTTTTAGGAAACATGGGTTGCCAACACGCCTTAGGGCGCATGGCTACACATGGCGCGTATGTTGTCTATCTACAAAGCAAGAAAGCCGGTGGACTCTCTTCACTGGAACAACTTCATAAAAAGGCGAAACCAAAGCATTATCTCCCCAGCTAAGCAATGGTTATCACATGGATCTCTCCAATAAAACAATGGCGGTCCAATCACTTTTAGGAAGTATGGGTTGGGGCAAAGTTATTGGCATGGGAAAAAATTTCTCTTTAACAAACAATGTTAGAGAGAAAGCATGCTCATCTCCCCATGCTCTCTTTTCACGTTTTTGTGATCCAAGTTGCAGTAGGTAGCACACACACAGCATTCTACTCTCTGCGCCATACTAGCTTCGCATCCTTGCCGCACAGCTCAAGCGCAGGCCTAGCTACGTAGTGCATCAGCCAAGAGAGGAAGGAGACTTGGATCGAGATGTCGCCAACAAACATGAGCGTCACCATGGGGGTGATGAACCCACTCCTTGGCAAGCTCGACGCGCTGATGGGTGACGATCACGAGATACCCAAGGAGGCTCGTGAGCAGGTGCTGTCCCTTATTTATGAGCTTGACGATATGAAACCTTCATTTGAGAAGATGGAGCTTGTGGATGAGCTCGATCCGGTTGCCAGGAAGTGGAGGGATGATGTAACGGAGATGTCCCACAATATGGAGAAGGACATTGATGTGTTGATGGGCAATTATGAAGGAGCGGATGGCAAAGAAGGCCCCATCAAGAAGACGCCATCTGGCCGTCTCAAGAGGTTGGGGAAGCGTCATCAAATTGCCGCCAAGATCAAGCAGCTCAAGGATCTTGCAGTAAAAGTAAATGAAGAACGTGTGAAAAACAAGATTGATGATTACATTCATTCTAGTTCTCGCTTTGCAGCTGCGGATCCAGGGATGTCCGTGATCTACAAGAAGGCAACAAGGGAAGAGCTTGTCAATTGTCTGGCAGATAATCAGGAAAAACTCAAAGTGGTGTCCATTCTGGGATTCGGGGGTCTGGGGAAAACTACACTCGCCAAAGAGGTGTACGGTGAGATCGGAAGGCAATTCATCTGTAAGGCATTTGTTTCAGTTTCCCGAAATCCTAATATGACAAGGCTTCTCAATGGCCTGCAATTACAACTTGGGATGGATTTAGAGGAGTCTTCTGGTGCTGCTGAGGTGATAGAGTTGTCGTCTTCTGGTGCTGGCGAGGTGATAGAAGACGAGTCTTCTCCCCCTTGGAAGTTGCAAGACAACATCGTCCAGCTTAGAGAATATCTAACCCATAAGAGGTAAGAATTTGTTAACTACAAATAAGGAATAGGTTATTTCTCTACAAAAATAGTTGTTTTTGTTTTTTCATGCGAAGAAAATAACAGGCTGTAAATTTTGTTGTTGTAGTTTAACCTGTGAGAAACAACATCAGTGCTATATGTATACCCAAATGCCTGTTAATTTCATACTCTTATTACTAGATGAAACCAACCTCACATACCATGGCAGTGTGTTTGGCAACCTGAGGGATGGGGAATGGGAGTTTAGAAGTGGGAGTTGGCTGAGGAGTTATAGATGGGAAATGGAATTTTAGTCCCATTCCCTTTTTGGTGTGTGTTGGGATTTACCCTGGGAAATATATAAATTAGTTGCTCTTGTTTGCTTCATCCATTTAGCAAACCATGAACAGAACAAATCAAATCAAAGCATCGCTGAACACACCGGTGGTCTTTTGGTAATTTTGGTATGATCAACAAGGTAGAAGATAAAATAATTGAACAAATCGATCTGTCAACAAGTGAAGGAGACAACGCAAATCAGGAAGGGAATAGATCTGTTGATCTCATGATGGGAAAAGCTAGAAAAATCAGAATGTTTTTCTATGATTGGATGAGTAGGCCATTAGACTGCAAGATTTGCATGCTAATTTTAATAATACAGGACTCCAAGAGGAAGAGCACGCGTATTCGCGGTAGGAACGATCCGCTTCTGGAGGAGAATTTTTTGGTTCCTTAGATCACGAGATGGCACAGCCAACACAAGTCGCTCTTTTTTATGTCAAATCCCAATCTCAGCTGAATTACCAGGGGTCCTTAAGGGAAGAGTTATGAGGGAATTCACCTCTGTAATTTCCTTTCCCCTTCCATGCTCAAGTCCTAATCCCTCCAACCATACGAGAGATTTTTGGTCCCATACCCGTTTACTTCCCATTCCCTTGTTCGAACTCCCTCCAACCAAACATGCTAGGATTAAATAGGAGACGATTCCTTCTTCTTTTTTCCTTTCTGTGTTTTCTTTGGCTGGAATATGGTCGTTCCATTTGAAATTTTCTTCTAAATAAACAGATCAAATGCTGATCTCCTGCATGGTTTGAAAAAATAGAGACGCAATCTTTATAGAGGACCCCATATGAGGATATAGGGAGGACAGGAGTGGGTTGGACTTGGACTATACGATGGGTCAAATAATACTTAACCTTTAAATTGATTTCTACTATTCTAATATCTTTAAAACCAGCGTAATCTATTTTGCAAAATAAAGCAGATAAAAAGACAATGGTGTATGTGTTTTGTAGAATTCCTTTTTATTAGTGTTACTAATCCACTTAAACTTTTTCTGTGCTGGATTTGTTAATAAACTCTCTCTGTTGTTAATGAGCTTTAACATGGAAAAATGGTTTATTATTTTAAGTATCTACGAGCCTGCTAATTAAGCCTTCCCATTTACAAATAACACATTTTTTCTTGAATAGAGTTTTTCTCATTAGCTCATTTAGAAAGTTTTGATATTTACATCTACAGTTTATGATGAGATCCTGCTATTATATAACATGTGGTAACAATTACGCAGGTACCTTATTGTTATTGATGACTTGTGGGATGAATCGGCATGGAACATTATCAGCAGTATCTTTGCCAAAGATGGTAATGGCAGCAGGGTAATAGTCATAACACGAGTGGATGATGTGGCTCTAGCAGTATGTCAGAACAACCGCAAATACATTTATAGAATGAAGGCTCTCAAAGAACAAGAATCGAGAAGGTTATTCTTTAATACAATATTTGGATCTGGATCCGAAGATGTTTGTCCACCAGAACTTAAAAAAGTTTCAGATGAAATTTTGAAGAAATGTTTTGGATTTCCAATTGCAATTATCACTATAGCTAGCCTATTAGCTAGACACAAACCAAGATCAAGCAACGAGTGGAAGACAATAAGTGATTCTCTGGACACCAACTTTGCCGGAAATCTGCCCTCGGAAGAGGTGAGGAGGAGCTATAAGGAACTGCCTATTCATCTCCGAGCATGTTTGTTGTACCTTGGTATGTATCCAGAAAACCAGGAGGTCAAGAAGGATGATCTGGCTCGACAATGGATAACTGAAAGCTTTGTCAGTACATTGCATGGGCAAGATTTAGAAGACACTGCGAAGAGTTACTTCAATGAGCTAATCAACAGAGACATGATTCAGGCAAAAAGAACCGACAAGGGAGAGGTGTTGTCGTGCACAATAAACAGTTTGATGCTTGAACTAATCCTAGAAAGATGTGCAGAAGATAATTTTGTCCATGTGGTATACTATTTTGAAGACATAGAGTTCTTCAAGGTCCGTCGATTATCCCTGCAGTTCAGCACTGCTGGTGACAAAATACCTGCAGGGACCATTGCGAATGGTTTGTTGCTAGTTCAATCACTTGCATTGTTCGGAGATTCAATGAGCATACTTCAATCATGTAAGCATGTCAGGGTGCTGGTTCTTGAAATCCCATTGGATTATTTTGACACGGATGGGATGGCGGACCTCACCGTTATTAACCACTTGATGGAACTGAGGTATTTGAAAGTTTCAGCACAGAAAAGAATAAGGCTCCCTGAGATTCGGAGGCTTGAGCATCTGGAGACACCAGAACTGGATTGCAGGCACCGACTAAGTGACCGGCCATATATAGGTCAATTGCACCGCTTGTCTCGCCTGATTCTTCCGAAACACTGCAGAGTGCTGCCAGAAGGAATCGGAAACATAACATCACTGCATACTCTGAATTGGTTTGATGTGGGGAACAAGACATATGCGGAAATTACCGTCCTCGGCAATTTGACCAGTTTGACGGATCTAAAGATCTCCAATCACACCATGGGCCCTTTGGGACCGAAAGAGGCTCATGTTCTGGCCTCCTCCATTGGAAAACTCCACGGCCTCAGATACCTCCACATCGATGGCTGGAATGAAGCTAAGGACGACCAGCTCATGAGCTCACTATCTCTTACTCGCCACCTCGAGGTACTTAACCTGGGAAACTGTTTGATTACCAGAGTTCCCGACTGGATTGGTAATCTTAGTGGCCTCCGCCGCCTGAACCTACGTGTTTGGAAGATATCGGCCAAAGAGATTCGTGATCTTGGAGAGAAGCTGTCCTCCCTCGTCGACCTCCATCTCTGGGCAGTGTGTTTCGCCGAAGCAGGCACGGCCGTTGTTGTCGGAATGGGATCATTCCCAGCTCTGCAGCACCTTGAATTCCGGTCGTGTGACGATGTCACGGCATGCCCGGGGTTCGAGGCAGGAGCCATGCCCGAGCTACGAGAGCTCGCCCTGCGATTCGACGGGCATCACTGGGGCGGCACTATGCCAGCTGGCATGGAGCACCTCCTAGGCCTCCAACAATTCCGTCTACACAAGTTCCCAGGACAAGATCAGATCCCTGCTGCCAAGTCCACATTCAGGAACGCCACACAGATTCACCCAAACCGGCCTTCCTTTACAATCACTAATTGATGATCAATGGTGAATTGGTGATTAGTCTCTCGATAAGAAAGCTTCTGGTAATATGTAAGAAAAATGAAAGCATCCCTTGGTTAATTTCATCATCCTTTCATAAATCCCTTGCATGTTCTCCTTGGCTACTGTTACCGTGTATACCACTGTACCAGATAATGATATACTCCCCTAAGATCAGTTGTAAGAGCTGCCACCGGCCCTTTTATTTATTGGTTAATAATTGCTGAATGAACCCTTTCATAATTTGTTTATGATGATGTGTGATATTCAGAATATTTTGGTCTGTTGTAAATCTTTGCTGCATGAATCTAGCTCATTCATAGTCTGAAGATGTATTTTCTGCGGTTCTATTTGAATGGACAACCTTGGAAGCGATCGTTAAAAATCCTAAAGTTGCATTCAATTTTAGAGTAGCTCTCCAAGAATAATGGCGAGATAGTACTCCGTATCAAAGGTTTTTCCCTGTCTAATATACTGATACAGATAAGCATTCATTATGTGTGAGTGATGACTCTAGGACGACAATGAGGCGGGCTCAAAACGGGCGGGCTCAAAACGATCAAGCGTCAAGCTAAATGGAGGTCAACATTGAAATTATGGTCTACATACAATTCAGATTCATACATCAATAAATACTACTCTAATTGAGAAGCAGCAATAGGAAAAATGAAAGAGAAACAAGATGTAAGGCACACAATTAACCCCAAGTCCCCAACTACAGAAATATGCTTCAAACATTTAATTAGCATGCACAGCAAGATTTTACAACTTGATTGCATTATTTTAGGTTGAAGATTATTGCATTCCAAATATTATAGGGATGATATATTTTTTTGCAAATTTCCTAATAAAATATCTCAGGGCTTGGAAGCGTTTTATGATAAGGTAAAATAAAACTTGTGAATATCTCTCGCTCGCTTAGTGCATCAATCGCTCAACAGAACTACTAGTACTAGTCATTTAGTCAATTGGTACCTGCAACGATGCGGCCGCCTGCCGGTGCCCTGGTTCACTGCCCCGACGCGCGCTCCACCGCATTCCTGCCACTACGAGGCACCAGCCGCTGGACGGTGGTGGTTTCGACCGCTGCCGGTCGCAGCTGGCCGCGCCCTTCTCGAGGAGAGTCGAGAGCGCCAGAGACGGTCTGCCGTAGCCTGGCCCAGCCGCCGAGGGTGCGCCGGCGATCTAGTCTGTGTCGGTGCGAGCGTTAGCCGCGGGGAGAGAGGCGAAACCTTCCGCCCTCGACTGCCGGTCAATTGGGCCACAGTTGGCCCTACGCTCCCTCACGCAGGGAAGCCCATTTTTCTTTACTATAGCAAAGTGCCCGTGCGTTGCAACTGCTCTAGAAAAAATATATATCTTTATGATCTTGGAAAATAACATGTTGGCCTTTACTCACTTTTTGAGAGCGCTTTCACTTCATATTGAGTTATCTTGTTCCAGCACAAATTATATAGATGAAGGAAAAAACTTACCGCCTACTTTCAAAATAAAAAAATACAATTTTTTAAAGTTTCAAAAAGTTCTATAAATAAATCAAGATATAGATATTGTTGGGTTCTATCAACGTGCAAAGTTTCAAACCCAAATATCGTTTTTTAATATGCAACTTGAAAATACCGTTTTTATTTTTTTTAAAGCAAGCTACATGTACCTTAAGCTACATTTATAGTTTCCGTGCCTACAACTACTACATTTTTCTCTTTTTTTGAAACTCAGAAATATAAGTGGTGCCCATGCGCATCAAATCTACACGCCCTATACTGATTTCCTTTATCCCGATGTTCATTATAATTATAGTTGTGGTAATTTCAAGGCAAAATATTAGGAGGGTGCTAGGAATCGGATCCTAATTTTGAGCTTCCCATCAGACCAGACTATCACCGTAGGATCTTTTTTGTCTAAACTGCGCGATCATGGCCCAATAAAGCAGCTCATGCATGTGTTACCAGTTTACATGATCTGCTTCCTAAAACTACTCCCCCAAATCACGCCTGATTAATTGCTAATGCTAATTAAGTGAAAATTGTTAGGAAACTCTTTCAAAAAAATTAAGGACATTGGTTTCTATAACTAATTTCATGTACGCATTATGCTTCCTGATGCAAACTTGTCTTTATTATTCCGTATTGACTCTCCCTGATTATCTCTCCCTGATTTGTGTGATTGCGTGTTTTCCTTAATTGTATCCTCGTATTGATGTCTCTGTAATATATATGGATATTTTCATCACTTACATGATGTATATCGAGTGGGTGGCTTCACCACCAACTCGAATCTTATAGGTAATAGGTAATAGGTAAGAAAGATAAGAAAGGAGAAGATTGGTTCTCAGTTGGTGAAGCTACTTTGCCTCTACATCATTTGATTGCCCAAAATACCCCTAACAAAAAAAATTGCACCATATAATTAAGGTATTAAGTCAATCACGTCCAAGTCATACAAGGTAATTCCTTGTATTCCTCAAATCATAGAAATTCGGTCGTCGTGGTCGTCCTGAGAAAGAAAAAGAATTGAAAGCAATTAAAAGGAAAATCAATAACGTCCACAAATCACGTCAATCTTGTCCAGCTATCTCTTACGTTCCTTAGGATGGCGCTCTTGGCCCTCCCATGGCTGAGATACCATGCCGGCCTCCACCAAACAAATGTTGCCGCCTCCTGCTCCTTGACGACGACCCCTCCTACTCCAACCTCCTCCCGCTGATCCGGCTCCTAGGATTTCCCACCAACTCCGCGCTCCGATCCCGCCGCCCACCACCATGATTTGCATATGCAGCTCGGATCTCACGAGGTGGTCTGATCCTAGGTGACGAATGAGGAGGGCCAGCCTGATTTCAGACATTTCGGTGCTGCTTGGACCGGATAACATGACGATCCGAGCCCTGAGTTGATTTGTTTTGCCGGTGAGGAACTCTAACTTGCTTGGGTTGTTTTTTCATTACAGTTGATTTTGCTCTGGTCTCCGATGTGAATCTCTGTTGCCCTCTTGTCCGTCCAGTTAGTCTGCCGTCAATCCCGTTTCTTATTGCTGCCCTGCTCCGTGCGCGATGAGATGCAGCGTGCGGGCGAGATGAGGCCTATGCACAACAGCATCTACACGGTGAACGTGACGGTCGCCGCCATTGTCTCGGTTGGGATCCGCACACAACCTACCTTGTAGCAGGTTCGTGCCTCTATCCATACCCTCCTGTGTATGTGCTATACCTCACGGTTCTGGGTCATCAATGGACTTGAGAGAATGAGAGAAGTTTATGAGTATTTCAAGTGTTTAGAAACAATGCAGATAAGTGTTTGTGTTTTGTACATTGTGCATGAATAGTTTTTGCAAGGATCCAGCTTCAGAGTACATAGGATTTCCTTGGTAAAAAAATATTAGATCTGTAACTAAGTGACCTATTTTGACATTTTTCCAGGACTAGATTCTATAAAATTGAACTCGGAGCTTCCGGTGGTTGTTGTCGTGGTATATTTTGTTATTGACGATGGCATATGCCTGAGGTGGTTGCAAGAGGAGAAGGTGAGGCTCTCAGCGGCTTTTTGGAGGTGGGAAATCCTGGGTTCTTCCGCTCAGATCTTGTGAATTTTTTTTAGTTCCTATTCATCTCTAAGCATTGTTTCTATTCATCTCCATACTCTTCTATTTCTTAATAATGTAAATATTTTTTGTTCTTGCAGGAGTTCAAAGATTATTGCCTTATCTGATAGGCCTTTTTATCCGTGTTAACTGTACGATGCTCTATAGCTTGTGGGGGTAATGTAGTGTTTCTCCATTTTAGTTGCAAAATTGTAAGTTCAATTTTAAAGAGAGGCTATTTATCCTATGTTTCTGATTCTATGTTCCATGGTCACAGCAATAGTTGATCCGATCTTATTAGTGTTGTGCTACTAGCAGAGGACTCTGCATAGCTTTGCGTTGATGTTTGCTGTCTCGGCATATATGGTCTGCTTCTCTTATTATGCTTTCTACATGAGTTCTACTTGTAGCATTTGATATCGAAATCAGTTTTTGCTCCAACGTGGAGAGCTGTATTTTCACTAGAGGGCTAGCAGCTAGGGGCTTATGTGGAAAAAATAATTAATATTAGAATCAACTTAGTGTAGGTAATCATTAAGCCATCTTCTATCCAATTTGCACTTTTCCCTTTGCCAATGGTATTAGAGTAGTTTGTAGTTACCATTGGTCATGAAAAATCTTTGTGCTTTTGCTTTCTTTCACTGGTAAATGTAGTACGAGTATATTAGACTATGTTATTCCTGTGTTATTGCTTCATGATATTATGAGTATCTGCTTATTGGAGAGTTATGACCTGACCTTCTAATGTTGTTTCCTATATGGTTGATTTCAGGGAAATCAAGGTTCACAGAAACAAAGTTTAAAAATTTGCTAACACAAGGATCTTGCAGGCAGACCGTTGAATCCCCAACATCCAAACTTGATAGGCTTATCATGGAAAGCTATCAAGTGAGTTTAAGATGAACCTTTGGGGGTTACTCAAACTGTGTTGTCTCTACATAACATGATCCATTTTTTCTTTTTTTTACTGTGCAGGTATCCAATTTTTATTGTTGCCCTTAGAGATCTGGATGATTACGATGGTGCATTTTTTTTGCAACATTACGTGTTGTTGAAGGTGAATGCGTGCAAGTACAACAAATAAGTGCCGCAGGTATGTTCATTACATCCAGTCATCATGTCTTGACCTTCCCAGCCTTTACAACCACTATAGCGCATTGCCATATCAGTGGTCTGTGAGCAAAAATTTAAGGTTGCGAAAGTATATATTTACTAGCAGTTAGGAAATACTTCGATGAAATCCCTGTAAATGTGAAAGAATTCGGTGTTTGCCTCTATCAAAGACTCTTTTGCTTTCCATATATGCAACATTGCCCTTGCATTTTTTTTGTTAATTTGGAGGAATCTTTGTACATTGTAGGTTAAGCCATGATTGGTAGTCATATATTTCCTGAAATAATTCCCCAGGAAAGACATTTATATCTGTCAAGGACATATACAGCAAAGTAAATTTTGTAAAGTTATTATCATCTACATACCCTATGCATTCTAATTCACAGCATTGCTGAGTGTCTACACTCTAGAGTCAATATTTTTTATTTGATATATTTTGTAGGCTGAATTTCAAGGGCAAAAGATCACCTGGCTAACTCAGCTGCTTCTCCATGAAAGCTGTCGGTGCCTCCCTCTTGGGCTCCATGAAAGGAGTTGCCTCCATTCCCGGTAGCTGATGGCGACAACCGTGCCGTCATGCTGAGGATCAAGGATCGTCTGATCCGCGGTCCGATCGTGTCACGGTGGTGTGGTGAGGCCCTGCGCATCATGTCAGATTCGGGCTCGGTCAGAACGAGCTCAACCGCAGATCTTATGTTACATTTCCTCCAATTTGGTTCTCTCTTTGTTCTTGGATGTTTTTTCCCTTTGATTTATATGAGGAATTTGTTACTCCAATGGAGATGCTCTCCCCGTTTCATTGTTGGTATATACTCTATAATAATATTTGTACACTCGAATCTCAATTTTCTCTTTGCCATATTTTAAATTTGGTCTCCAATATTATGTATTTGATCAATTTATACATGAATATGCGAATAATATAGTTCTTTGCTATGGAGCATGTAAACTGTTAATGGAGATTTTGACCATGTGCATGACCTGGAGACAATAGAGCTAGCAGCAAGCAATCAACCGAAGAGGTTGGTGTCAAGAAATTTATCCTTGCAATTGAATGCTTGATATATTGGTTTTTCTTTTTTATTGATTTTGATATATTTTCTTATTTTCAGGTAAGAAACGGCGGCTCATACTACAAGCACTCCTGAAACTATGGTGCTTTGGGAGAAAGCTGAACATGTGTGGGTCAAAATGAATGCTAATGCAATTTTTTTTTTAAACTCTAAGAGAGGTGCACGGGGCTTTATAGCATGAGACTGGAAGGTATAGTGATCTCCTAGATAAACCTACCTTTAGCAATGCCTATGGGCAAAATAAATTTAAGGACCCGTAGCAACGCACGGGCATTCAACTAGTGTTTGGTAGAATCACAGTTTCGCTCTTTTCATTCTTCCTGCAGCAAAACATACTTCTATCCTCAAGAAAAGGGCACAACCGCACAAGCACTGAAGCATAAATGCTTGATAATTATTTAGAAGAAGTACAGGCTAGGCTTCACCCTTGCGAAGCCTGGACGGTAAAAAATATCCCAACATGCCGAGAGAAACTAGGTAGATTTCTCTCCAACAACTCATTAGCTTATTATTATTTACTAGCATATATGCCCGTGCGTTGCTACGGGTCATGTAAAATTTTACCATATAAAAAAAATTACGGGATGAACAGGTTTTGATGGGATGCAATTGCCATCATGAACTATTGCTGCATTCTTGTTGGATCGTGCTTTCTATAGCTCATTTTTTATAGTTGTTGTCTTGTTACTGCTGTCATATATAAATATGCTTGTGTGTCTCTATGGGTAGATTTTTAATGGGTATTTTTAGCCCATATAGAATTAGTGTCGCAATCTTTATTTTAGTCTTGTTGGCTGATTTAGAATCGTTGTTGTGTAGAAGTAAAGAAGCCCCTCCGGTGACGCTTCCTTCGGCTCTGCAATGCTCGGTGAATTTGTATAGGAAAATGATACGTCAACGCCAGAGGATCTCAGCGTTGGCATCCTCCGCCTCATATGCTTGCCACGTGTCCATGTTGGGGCCCCACCACAGCACCTTATCCCTTCAGGCGTACGTCTCCTCCATACATTCTACCAGAAATTTGATCCTCTTTCTTCCTCCCATCTCTCCTTCTGACACCACCAAGCCGCCATGGCCCAGTTAGGCGCAGCACTGCTGCCGGTGCCACCCTGTGCGAGGGGCGGGCGGCCTACCTCCGAGCAGTGGGGCGGCGGAGATCCGAGCAGTGGGGCGGGAGAGATCTGAGCAGTGAGGCATGTCGTGCGACCTGCAAGCCGATGCCGGTGTGCTTCCCGTTGCTGAATAGCGTCACCGTTCTGCGAGCCTAGGCGCGATGCTGCGAGTGGTGCTTGGCGGAGCTGCGAGGGCCAGGCGGCCAGGCGCCAATGTTGTGGCCTGTGGGCGGTGCACAGCGGAGGTGCGAGGCTCGGATGACCGGCGTGCGGCGGAGCTAGGTACGCTTGTGCGTCGTTGCTGCAAGAGGCGGCCAGGTTGCTGCTAGCTGTTTGTGGTGGTGCTACCGTCCATGGCAGGCGGTGCTACCAGCCATGGCCGGCGGCGCTACCACGGTTTGGCGGCGATGCTGCCATAGGAGGGTGGTGGTGCTACTGCCCATGTGCGGCGATGCTACCACTCGCATGATGCGGTGCTGCAAGGAGCTGGTGAAGGTGCAGCTCACCGGAGTAGACATGCTACCGGCGGTGTTGCCCGGCTGGAGTAGACATGCTACCGATGATGCTGGCATAGGTGGCCGGCAGTTCAATCCCTCTCCTGCCGGTGCTACAAGACTCATCACCGGAGCTGCAAGCCCTCGCCGCCGGAGCTGCAAAAGGGGGAGACAGAGCTGCAATTCCCCACGGCCAATGCAGGAAGGCGCGGCGGTGCTGCTACATTGGCGATGGTCTCTCCGGCGACGGTGAGGGATGCGCGGGGGATTGAGCAAGCAGTGAGGGAGATTCGGGGAGGAGAGAGATGGTGAGGGATTCACGTGCGGGCGAGAGGACTGCGCGAGGGGAACATGTGCGTGAGTTGGTTTCAGCGGGGAGACCGGTCAACAAAAACGGATGGTTGATGGCGCCACGATCAGACGGCTGTCGACCCAGGGGATCGGGGGATCAAATCCCTCGGGGGACGCTCAGCACCACCCATTTGTATATCGAAGATTTGTATTCCAAGGGATTTAACTACACGCATAGAAATATTAATACAACTGCCCTTGGCTCTTTTGGCCTCACTTTTTAAATTTGCCCAGGGTGTAGCCCAATGCTGTATCATGGATGCAAAAGAAGCCGGAAGCTTGACCATCTCTGTAATCGTCCCTTAATGTCCTCGGTCATCTTGAACATTTTGGCACTGGGCAGTAATACTAATCAACAAGCTTATCGAGTTTTGAAAAAGTCCCAATACATAGTACGTATGCAAATCCCTAAACAATACTTTTTCTTTCTCTCAGCCCTTTCTACATACCTACATAATTAACCATCTATTTTTGTCCTTGAAAGCTGCCTTATTCCACTGTTTTCCTATATGTTTGTTTCTCAATCATACGATCCAAAGAGGGCTTTGGATTTTCCCACTTCAAATATTCCATTCCATAATAAAATTGATATGTCAAGTGAACTGACTATTGCCAAACCATTCGTTTGCATCTTCCCAGTCACAGCATATGAATTAACTCTCACATGATTCTACTATAAAAAAAACTGACCTTATTCTATTCTATTCTTTATGCGAACATGGAGAAAACGCCCTGGATATCTTTTCAGATGTTCCTTCCCTGACAATTTTTTTGTTGATGTCTCCATATAGAGTAATTCTGTTGGTAGCAATGAATCGCTCGCTCCAATCTCAATCTCTCATCTTTGTCTCGTTCTCTGCCCCTAATCGATTGGGAGCTGGACTGTTGCCTGTTAGGCATTGGATATGTCAAACCGCCTGGTTGCCGATAGAGTGCACAGTACCAAGAGGTCGCCTCCTCCGGCGAACGTACTGATAGGATGTCCAACAGGATGAGCGTCGCGCACGTTGCACCTGCAGGATTTCATATGGTAGTACACTGCTGGCATAAGCAGCTTGAGCAACACGAGTTGTCTTTAACCGCTTTGCACAACAGACATTGAGATCGAGCTCCATGTTTCAGAGACGAAATTCTACGGGCTCTCCACAAGCGGACAAATCTCCGACTCCGTTGGGAGCCGCCGGGCGATCGCGAAGCTCGCCAACAATGTCAACAAAGTTATCCAAGCGTCTGAGTTGCATGGTCTAGAAAAGAGAGCCGTCGTTTGTTGTTGAAGATTGGCCACGCGCCGGAACGGTGAGTCGGCCGGGGTGGTTGGGTACATCCAAAGCGCGGCGGTGCAGATATCCGCAGATTTGTTCGATTCCATCTGATTTAGGGACGAGATGGCCTTGCTTGGTTTAGTTCCCTGGCTAGCTGAGATCCGTTTTGAACTCTTGTGTGGCCGTCGTGTTCAGGACGTTCTACTCGGTGTTGGCTGCACGTACGACATACAACGAAGAAACAGATTACTGCACGCGACGGACGGACGAAAAATGTTTTGGGTTAGATGGAACAAAAGCGTATTTGGGTGAATTGAAAGCGTATTTGCGACCATCACGGACCATACCTGTAGCAATATTATTAGTAGAGACTAGCAAAATCGCCCGTGCGTTGCCACGGAAACAAAAAATCCACAAACATAAAAATAAAAATCATCTTATTTGAATTTGCTCCACCTTGCTTGTTCCTCCGTTTTTCTGCCATGCCATCACTACAACCTAAGCTCTCTCGTCCATGATTCAGTTAACTTAATTATTGCTAACTTTCCGCGCACCTTGAAGTTACGAAAATTCTGGCAAAAGCAGCATTGTTTGGAGGACAATAGATAAGAGCCGATTCATCAAGCTAACCTAAGGAAAGGCTGATACTTCAAAATACACTCCAAGTATATCAAACTCTGTTAGTACATAATGTGAACCTCTTGCCATTTGGTTTCTGAGAAAACAAGCAGCTACATCTAATTTAAAGTTTTAAGCATAAAATAATCGTATAATTTATGCAGACTACAATAATCGTATGCTAATATGATATTGTGCTAGAAACAAGATTCTCTTATGTGACATGACAAACTTTATTCTGCATCTTCGTATCGTACCACATTTGTAGTTGCAAGTCCCAACCAACAAATATACTCAACGGACATAAAAACGGCGACAACTACAATTTAAAAGGTGATTTTAAAAAATACAGTGCTATACAACACAGGGACCAATATTTTTAAGAAGCATGACGCCTGGCTGAGCATTGAGCTACCAATATTTAACAGTATACAAAGAAATCACATATGCTCAGGAGTGCCATTCACAGCTTGTCCTGTTGTAGCCTAAGGAGGCATGAACAAATGGAATCACATCAATCTCCGTGTGACCATATTGATGAAGATAGCTCACAATTAATTATTCAAATTCCCACCATGGGCGTGGTGCTGGGGCGGGGGCATACAGGCGGCGGCGAGCTCGCATGCATGCCCGCGACGGGCATACAGCCGGAGGCAACCTTGTGCGTATGCTGGGCGATAACGGGCAGACAACGCGGCGGCGACCTCGCGTGGTAGCTGGTGGGCAAACAGCGCGGCGGCGACCTCGCGTGCTTGCTGGGCGGCGGCGGCCGGCGGCGACTTCGCGTGTGTGCTAGGCGGCGGCGAGGGCAGACAGCCCGCAGCGACTTCGCGTGCATGCTGTGCGGCGGCGGGGGAAGACAGCGGGCGGCGATTTCACATGCGTGCCGGGCGGCGGCGGGCAGACATTGCTTTAATCGGGGATAAGATTCTTCGCGGATTTGGTGGTTGGGATGAAATAAAGAGGGACGTTTTGCAATGTCATTGGAGCAATGTTGACCGTTAGATATCAATTGATCTTTGTCCGGCAGCCGTCTCCTCAGCTCGCTTGCTAGTTGGTATATGCGACGCCGGAAGTTTAGGGAGCGGACGCGGCGGTTTTGGAGATCGCAGGGGTATCGATCGGGTCGGAGCCTCGAGGGCGCAGGAGTCATGGGAGCCGACACTTCATATACGATTCTAAGGCAGCGTGGATTGATCGTATATCGGTCGGATTCTAATGCAATTAGCTATGAGTTATTTAAGTAGGACACGTTTAACTTTGCCAGGGCGTACGGGTAAACAATTGAGCTTTTTTTTCTTCCGCGGCGGACAAAGCCTGCGCGACGGACATAACACAACGTTTCAGGTTAGGTGGAATAAAAGCGTATTTTTGGTGGATTGAAAGCGTATTTGCGTGCCACGGACCATACCTCTAGCAATATTATTAGTAGAGATCTCTACTAATAATATTGCTAGAGGTATGGTCCGTGGCTCGCAAGTACGTTTTCAATCCACCGAAAATACGCCTTCGATTCGGGTTTATCCTCCCACCGAATCACTTAAACCATTGTACCGGTTCGTTTGTTTCCTATCTCCAATCCGAACAAAACCCTCCGGAACAGCGCCACCAGCGTCCGGCCGCTACCACGTCGATCTCCAAACGCTGGAGACCTCCACCTCATCCAGCCAGTGGACCGAAACCTGCCCACCCCAATGTTTCAGGTCGTCCACCATCCTCCCATGGCTGATGGCTCCACTGTATCTCCGCGCGTTGGCCTGCCCGCCTGATGCGGAACATCGCCGTTCTCCCTCGCCTCTTGCGAGCCATCGGCAGGAGAGCAGAACCGCCGGAAAGAGGGCGCCGACACCAGGTCGACGGCGACTAGACTGTGCAGCCTCACCAGGTCGACGACACGAGGTCGTGGCGCCGTGCAGCCCTGGAGCCATGCGCATGCTCGCCGAGGTACACCACAACCACATAGAACTGCGTCTCCACGGAGTTTGCAAGGCAAGGTTCCAAGCTGAAGCCTTCGGGGTTTCACTGAGCCATGGCGGCATGGCGGTGTGAGATCCTCGGCGGACCGCGCCAGAACCCCAGGGGGCGCAGCAGGAAGAATATCTGCTGCAGCGCTCTGGACACGGGCACCCGCGCGCCCAACCCAAGGCGGTCACTGCCTAGCTCATCAGTCATCACGTCGCTCTCGATGTACTACTTCGTGCCGTGAATGGGGAGTCGTCTCATGGCAGCGCCGCCACGACACGGAACGCGGCAAGGTTGTCGCACCGGCCGCCAGGTCGCCGTCCGTGTCGAGCTCAAATTCTTGTGGAACGCGCGGTTCAGGTAGCTCTCGAGGTTTCGGCAGCGTGCGGCGGCAGGCGCGGAAAGGGCGCGTGACTTCAGACGCGAGCTTGAGCTCCAATTCCATGAGGGAGTGCTTCAGCGGCGCGGTCTCCTCCACCGCGTCCAGGTGGCCAGCTGGCCGCCGCGAGATGCTGCCTCGCAGCCTCGGCCAGGCGACATTGCTCGCCATCGCCTTTTGATGTCGAGCGTGGAGTTGACCGCCGCGTGGAGATCTGTTGTATTTCGCTGGGAGGCGGCCAAGGCGGAGCACACCGGCGGCGGCGTCCATGGAATGGAGCTTTCCTGTAATTTTTGCATTCAACGGGCGTTTCTGTACCTGGCATTATTGCAAGGTCATAGGCTCACAACTGAACCATATGGTATCATTGCATTAATTCTTACCCAGGTACAGGCACTGCGGGGCCGATGACAGAGTTATCTGTCAGGTACAAGGGTTTTTTTCTCGGTAAGAGTTTTTTACCGGAGGGCACCGGAAAATCCGGTTACCGCGAAATCTCGTGAATCTTGGTATTTTCTCGTTTGAGATTTTTCAAACAAAATTTAAATTTGATTTTTTTGCGCCCAAACAAATTGATTTCGACCATTTGGTATGTACCATCTTCCAGACGCAGTGGTTGTAGCTTTCCGTCAACTCAGGTAGACGATGGGTATAGAGTTGTATTGCGAATAGATCTGTTTTGCCTTGATTTTCTTTTTCTTACTATAGATCCAATCTCAAAGCAAATTAAACGGTAGATGTATAGGGGTGTGTGGCACCCATGAGCCAAAAGTCCGCGTTAATGGTGTAGTCATTATCTTTTCCTACCTATATAGCATAGTTTTAAAAATCAAACCGGTTCGGTGGTTCGACCAGAAAAAACCTGAACCAAAGCCCTCACCGGTTTTTTAAGAGTCGATGGTCCAACTAATAAAAAACCAAAAAAAACTGCATATTTTTACGAGGATATGATCCTAAAACCTAGAACCTTGCTCCAAATACCTCACATAAGGCCTAATACTACCTTTACTACACTTAGTTTGTGATCTGCTATGAAATCAAACACAAAATATATGATTCGATCCTAAATATTTCCAAAATTAACTTATTTATTTATTAAATTTGATGGTTTTTTGTCGCTATTGAACCAGATGAGCCACCGGTTAGACCAGTGAACCAGTGAGCCAGTCACCTCACCGGTTCACTCACCGGTCTGGTTTTTAAAACTATGCTATATAGTACTGGAGTTGTCTAGGTCACGTATACGTTGGCTCCAACATCTTCAATAGCTTCATCATGGCGTATTATTTGTAAGTTTGTTCGCGTCAATTGAATTTAGTTATGCTTGTTTAGAATTTTCTCAACAACATTTGTTGCACTACTAGCCGTGGCAACGCACGGGTAAATTTGCTAGTTATTAGTAGAGATACCAAAAAAACAGGAGGTATAATTTCTATTATTTATTCTGATCCCAAGTTCCTAAGTTTGACTAAATTTATGAGAAAATTTCAGCATACATAATACAAAACAAATACACTATGAAAACATAACTTAATGAAACATATTTATCCATGAAACGACGCAGTGCAAACAATCAGTGTGTTTATATCATCTCTCTTGCCTGAGTTTAGATGAGTTAGAGCTAATATGCAAAAAAAAAATTGAATTTTTACCGGGGGAGGGAGAACCCTCCACCTGAATTGTATTCAGTTGCCTATAGGCTTTGCAGCATATTATTGAACCAGAAATAGAGGGAGGAACTGAAGGGGAGCGGAAACAAAACAACACAACACCAACACACAGAGAGAGAAAGGAGGGAAGGACACAAAGCTTGATGAGAAGAGAGCATCGCTGGTGTAATCGACAGCCCCGGTCAACCCCGAGCCCAAACCAGGACACTGTGTCATTGACGCAATCTAACGGAAGCGCGTAGCCGAGACCACACAACGCCACGACACCATCTGCATCGGGGGTGTGATCGAAAGGTCACTCGTAGCGAGACGATGCCACGACACATGTGTGCCACTGGCTTAGACGAAGGGCATCGTGACATCTGAGACACGCCATAGAGCACCGCCGCACGCCACAGAGCCTCCCATGCCCACACGTTCTAGCTCCGACATGGATCCAATGCAGGAAGAACACCACCACATCCCGGCCAGAGACAAAAGAACTAGGCAAGCCTAGGTCTACAGTCGACTAGCTCCACCCCCCCCCCCCCCCGGCGCTACAAGGCCTTGTCATCCGCAACAGCTCCAAGGCGATGCCTTCTCCAAGGAAGCGTTGCCGGAGCGCCGCCATCGCTCGCTCCAACGGGAGCTAGGATTTCTCCTGGAGGCTGGGTAGAGGTGTTAGGAATAGCAACTTACATTATTAGGGGGCCAAAGGCCACATATATAGTACATGTACAGGGCGCAAATATACAGGAAACCCCCTTAACAGATGGGGGAAAATACAATATACAATATACATCTAACACCCCCCCCCCCCCCCCGCAAACTCATGGTGGATCCACAACACTGAGTTTGGAGAGTAAGAAATCATGCTGTGCTCTAGTCTGTGCCTTTGTAAAGAAATCCGCCAACTGTAACTCTGAAGGCACATACTGAAGCGCAATAACCTGAGCCTGCACCTGAGCACGTGTATAAAAAGCATCAACACCAATATGCTTGGTAAGCTCATGCTTTACCGGATCACGTGCAATACTGATAGCACCTGTACTGTCAGATAAAACTGGAGTGGGTGTCGTAACAGAGACCCCAAAATCCGCAAGCAACCACCGTAACTAAGTCACCTCAGCAGTCAACAAGGCCATAGCTCGCAACTCAGCCTCAACACTCGAACGGGAAACCGCTGTCTGTTTCTTCGTCTTCCAAGCAATGAGCGAACCACCAAGAAACACACAGTAAGCAAAAAGTGAATGACGATCCGTAGGATCACTCGCCCACGTAGCATCCGAGTAGCACTGAAGCTGGAGGGAGCTGGAACGAGGAAAGAAAAGGCGACGAGTTATCGTGCCACGAAGATAGCGAAGAACACGGAGGAGATGACTATAGTGAACAGTGGTAGGAGCTGAGACAAACTGACTCAGAATATGAACAGGATAAGATATGTCAGGACGAGTGACAGCAAGATAAACAAGACTCCCAACAAGATGGCGATAACGCGTCGGGTCAGGAAGAGGATCACCATCAGTAGGACGAAGCTTAACATTAAGCTCCATAGGAGTCTCAACAGTGCGCTCATCCCCAAGAGCAGCACGAGCAAGAAGATCCTGAATATACTTTTCCTGAGAGATAGAAAAGCCATCAGAAGTGGAGGAGACCTCAATCCCAAGAAAGTAGCGGAGAGGACCAAGATCAGTCATAAGAAACTGATCACGAAGACGAGCCTTAACAAAGGCAATATACTCAGGATCATCACCAGTAATGATCATATCATCAACATAGAGAAGGAGAAGAGTGCGTCCACGAGGAGAAGTGTGAACGAACAGCGCTGGATCATGAGCGCTGGGAGAGAAACCAGAAGCAGTCACCACAGAGGCAAAGCGCTCAAACCAGGCACGAGGGGCCTGTTTCAGGCCATAAATAGAACGCCGAAGACGACAAACCATCCCATCGGGAACAGAATACCCAGGAGGAGGCTGCATGTAAACCTCCTCACTCAATTCTCCATTGAGGAAAGCGTTCTGAACATCAAGCTGAGACACAGACCAGTGTCGAACAGAAGCGACATCAAGAAGAGTACGCACAGTGGTCATATGAGCCACATGGGCAAAGGTCTCATCATAGTCACGGCCGTGCTCCTGCTGAAAGCCACGAGCCACAAGATGCGCTTTATAGCGCTCAAGAGATTCATCAGAGCGGGTCTTAATTTTATAGACCCACTTGCACGTGATTGGACGAACACCGGGAGGGGGAGAGACAAGATCCCAGGTGCCAGTGCGCTCAAGCGCAGCAATCTCCTCAGCCATGGCAAGCTGCCATTCGGGATGACGCTCAGCATCCCGATAAGAAGTCGGCTCGAGGGCAACAGAGAGACCGTACTGACTAGGAGAGTAACGATCAGGTGGACGACGAAGACGAGTCACCGGAAGAGGAGAGGGAAGCTCGTCAGAAGAAGAAGAAGAAGACATATCGGAGGAAGAAGAAGAAGAAGGGACATCAGGAGGAGGATCTAGAACATGAGAGCGACGAGAATAATGGAAGGGAAAAGGAGACAACGGTGAGGTGGGTGGAGGATCAGGAGAAGAAGGAGGAGAACTAGGTGGGGAGGAGGACAACGGGGTCGAAGGTGAGACATCAGCAATAACAGGTCCCAGAGGAGGATCAATAGGAACAGAGGGAGGTGTGTCAGGAAAAAGTAGAAAGGATATATCCTCCATCGGATAGGTCGAGGAGGTGGGGCGAGGATAGAAAGGACGCGTCTCATCAAATATGACATCATGAGAAATGCGCATCCGACGACCAACGGGGTCCCAACACCGATAGCCCTTATGCTCATCACTGTATCCAAGAAAGACACACTCAACAGACTGAGCGGTCAGTTTGGTGCGTTCACGAGGGGCAAGAAGAACATAACAAACGCAACCAAACGAACGAAGCACCGAGTAATCAGGAGGATGACCAGAGAGGCGCTCTAGAGGAATACCACCATGCAGAGCAGCAAAGGGTTGAATATTGACGAGATAGGTGGCAGTGGAAACAGCCTCAGCCCAAAAGTGAGGCGGAAGAGAAGCGGCAATCATCAATGCACGAGTCGTCTCAAGAAGGTGACGATGCTTGCGCTCAGCCACACCATTCTGAGCATGAGCACCAGGACAAGAAAACTGAGCAAGAGTACCCTCCTCGGCAAGGAAAGCGCGCAGTGAATGAGAGATATACTCGCCAGCAGAATTTGCACGAAACACACGAATAGGAGTGGAGAACTGGGTACGAACCATGGCAGCAATTTTTTTATAGATAGACAAGACCTCACAACGAGAAAACATGAAATATATCCAAGTGTGATGAGAAAAATCATCTATAAAGAGAACATAGTAGCGATGACCCCCTTTCGACGGGAAGGGAGCTGGACCCCAAACATCGGAGTGAACAAGATCAAAAGGACGCTCGGACACTGACTCACTGTGAGGATATGGTAGCTGAATCTGCTTACCAAGCCGACAGCCCTAACAATCCAAAGAAGCGTTTCCGGAGATAGACCCCAGAACACCACGATGAACTAAAGACGAGAGTCAAGAACCACATAAATGTCCAAGACGATGATGCCACTGCTAAAAAGAGCTAGTAGCGACAACTACAGATCCCGAGGAACTGGCGATGGTGGCATCAGAAGGAAGACGAAGCCAGTGAAGCTCCCAGAGGCCATCATGGCGGCGGGGGCCAGCACCAAGCATAGTGCCGGTGCGACGATCCTGAACGGAACAGGAATCAAAGTCGAGAGTGATGCTACAACGAGAGTCGACGATCTGACTACCAGAAAAGAGTTGCATGTTAAGTTGAGGAACATGCGCAACAGAAGGAACATGAAACGAGGAAGTACTAAGAATGCCTCGACTTATGACTGGGAGGGGGGTACCATCGGCAGTAAGAACACGAACAGGAGGGTTGACAGGTCGAACATAATGCAACAAGGAAGAATCAGGAGTCATATGAAAAGAAGCTCCAGTATCAAGAAGCCATGTGGATGTACCTGGAGAAGGAGGAGGTGGTCGCTGAATGCCAGAAAACTCAGTCGCAGAACCAGCAGAACCTGTCGGTGAAGAATCCCAAGTATCAAGCAGGCATCGAAGCTGCGCTATCTCATGCGCAGAGAGGGGCATGGCTGGAGAGGTCGAGGTACAATCAGGTGCCGACGATGAGCCGTCACCCACATACACAGAGGCCGCGAAAGGTGGCGACGGAGAGCAACACGCCGATGAAGACAGAGTCGACGAAAGACGGTCACAACCGCCTGAAGAAGCCGCAAGAGTCGATGTCGAGCGGCGAGCCGACGTAGATGGGGTCGGCGAAGCGCGGCCATAACCACGTGAAGAGGCCGCGAAAGTCGATGTAGAGC
Source organism: Dactylis glomerata (assembly GCA_007115705.1). Lineage (NCBI taxonomy): Eukaryota > Viridiplantae > Streptophyta > Magnoliopsida > Poales > Poaceae > Dactylis > Dactylis glomerata. Next base: position 2,016,331 of record QXEO01000320.1, on the reverse strand, counting down.
GCCAGGCCGACGTAGACGAAGTCGGCGAAGGGCGGCCATAACCGCGGGAAGAGGCCGCGAGAGTCGATGAAGAGCGGCGAGCCGATGTAGACGGAGTCGGCGAAAGGCGGTCATAACCGCGTGAAGAGGCCGCGAAGGTCGACGAGGAGCGACGAGCCGATGTAGATGGAGTCGCCGAAGGGCGGTCATAACCGCGTGAAGAGGCCACAAAGGTCGACGAAGAGCAACACGCCAACATGCACGGAGTTGGCGGACAAGCACCAAGGACCGAAGGAAGGCCCGAGGACAAGTCGGAGGCAGCGGAAGAAGTCATCGGGTGACAAGAGCAAGAAATGCCGGATGACAGGGACTTTTTTTTTGAACTCTATACGATCTGGATCTCTCAGATCCGGTCAACGCTCAGGAACCTGAGCAAACACCGGGAATGGTGACCAAATTGCTCGCAGGAGCAGCCAACACCGGCGACCAACGACCACTGGCAGCCAATTCCGGCCGGCGGCCAGCAATTCCCGGTGCCGTTGGTTGATTTCTGGCAGCGGGGGCGGATTCCCGATGGGGCGGCGGTCAAGCTCCAGCGGGGGCGGCACAAATCGATGCAGACAGGGACAGGGGCGACCGATTCGGCCACCAGATGGAAGACATGGGCGGGGAACGGGGTGACCGGGCAGGGGCAGAGAACGGGGCGACCAGGCGCAGGCCAGGGGCGAGGATGGGGCGGCCACCGGAGGGAGACGGGCGACATCGACGGTAAGAAAACCGCAACGACGGCTAGAGAGATTGCATCGGAGACATCACGAGTTGCGCGTGCGAAAACCTATAGCTCTGATACCATTTTAGGAATAGCAACTTACATTATCAGGGGGCCAAAGGCCACATATATAGTATATGTACAGGGCGCAAATATGCAGGAAACCCCCTAACAGATGGGGAAAATACAATATATAATATACATCTAACAAGAGGAAGGCGAACTCACAGCGACGCCCCCAACGGAGATAGCGGCGCCCAAAGGCGTCTAATATGCAATTGTAAGAGGAGTCCTATCCCACACTGAAAATGGAAAAGAATGGAGCTCCCCCATCCTCCACAAAGCCCACCGCTATAGATTCCTCTCTATCCACTACCCGTTGCTCGCTAGAGTAGAGCTCACCCTTGGCCGCCACCGCTCACTACTAGTCTGAGCTTAGTGGAGTTCTTCAGAGTTTGTTTCTTAATACGAATAGAGATTTAAAAAATATTGGGAGAGGGAGATCTATGTTTGGAGTTTCTCTAATGCACCTCTTACGGAAAGTGTTTTTGGCTCACTGATCCCTTCGTTTAAAATAAAAATAATGTTTTCAAAACTCAAAAATTTATGAAAACAATCTGGACATAGTCGATAATGTAACCTACAAGCATGCAAAATTTCAATACAAAATTCTTTATATTATGGGGTACACAAAAATGACAAACTATGGTAAGATTTGTGGATTTGAAAACATACATAATAGATCTACACATTTGCCATTTTTGTGTAGCCCAAATATAAAGTATCTGAATATAAATTTTTGCAGGTTTGTGGGATAAAAAGTTGGCTACATCCGAATATTTTTTCACATTTTTAAAAACTTGAAAATACAATTTTTATTTTTTTTAAAAGCGGAATCACGGGTGCCCATGTGCACCAAATATTCACTCCTCCTCTTAGGATTACATATGAAAATATATGCGAGAGTGGATTTGTAGACCGAGCTATATATAGCTTGGTTTTTTGAAATAAATCAAAAACAGTATTTTAAAGTTTAAAAGAATTCCAGATGTTGACAGTGATGTGATCTACAAACATGTAAAATTTGAACTCGGGATTCCTAATATTCGGGGCTGCACAAAAATAACAAACGGATTTTGAGATTTTGTGTGGTGACCCAGCATACCACTGCATGTGTAGTATGCAAGTCGTTGACATAATACTAATGAAACACCATCTCACTAGTATTACATCCATCAGAGTGGTACAACAGAAATATCGCAGGTCCACGGTATGTCTATAGGATTACAATTTTCAGCATACAGAAGATCTTCAGAACCTCCTCAATAGGTAGAGGTTTAGTCCTGGCGACTACAAACGAGAAAGAAACAAGGAAGACTAAACTAAACTACAACTAATGTATTTGGCTTACTACTCAAATATAGAGTTACTCTAACTACTTAGGATCTAGGTTTAGGAAACTGGTTCCTTTCTAACCCTATTCTAGTTTTTCTCCAAGCTTCACACAATTGTAGGCTCCGCTGATAATCATGACATTGGTAGAATGCTTCATCTTCATCTTCAATGTCTCGAGATTGTCTCCTTGGGTTGCCTTCAATCTAAGCAAGGGTTACGAGGGAGTGGGGTGAGTAACGAGCGTTACCCAGCAAGTTCATATAGAGTATAAGGTGTTTGATGCACTAACTACAGCCTTAGACCCAAGAGTCATTCGGCAATGCAAGTTTTCGTAAACATTTCTTCAGGAGGTTGATTTTATTCTGAAAACTATGCCCGACAGCCAACACAGGGTATTAGTGCCTTGAGAGCACCTTTCCTACCGCGTTCGCAGCTCCTTCCCAGAACAAGGGGTAACATGTCACATCCTTTTACACTCTGCAGAGGTGTATCCTTCCAAAAAAGATCAAAGCCTTGTTGCACAACCGAGTATCTTGCTCGTCCTAACTTCCTTGGTGTGGGGCCCAGTCATTGATCCAAGCCATTCACTGCCTTCTCCGCACAATGCATGCCCACCCAATTCACGCAAGCAGGTTATGCCCCTGATATTCACCCCCAACGATAAAGTACCTAGGCGCCCTTTGCAGACCATCATAGACACCAGTGGCCGTGGGCAGTAAGGGGTCCCACCCATGTGCACATATCCCCGCAAGACATACGTCGAACGGTAGCTGAGTGTCCGTTGACATGCGAACGAGAGAAGATACAGATGACTTTCCCGTCCCATTTCAAGTCTCTTGGATGACACGGTTTTTATGGCATAAGAATAACTGTGGCATTGGTAGTTAGTCCTAGGTTTACTTTCCCATACAAGTGGAACCTCCACCACAACAATATTACCGTGGTTCCACCAGCCAGCCTTCCTAGGTTATCACCACTCGGGTCATAACCACTAGTCATATTATTATAAAAGGAGAACCTTTTGCTTTTTGATGCAATAGTAATACCATCGGTATATTTGCAAGTAATTTAATAAATATAATCAAGAGATATGAGCAAGAGTGAACTTATCTTTTTTTACTGCAAGATTATGCAAGTCAAGGTCTTCGATACGTAAGAAATCCAAATACTGAAATAGCACCATCATCTGGTAAAGATGATGTTAAAAGAACTGCAGCATGATATGAAAGTCATATGCTATGCATCGCTCTAAGCATAACCTAACCCCGATGGTTTAGTATATAAGGTTGTGATGATTTTTTTATAATGAGTTGCACTTTTAGATTCACTCCACAACAAGGTTGTTAAGGATTTTTAGGTTAACTGACAATTCTTCAAAAGTAGTAGAATAAAGCTTTAAACAAGAGTTATTGCAAAATATATGTATAGTAATAGGTGATGACTTGAAAGTAACACTTTTAAGTGGTATCTTTTTATTAGCAATCAAGTAGTTGGTTATGGACAAGCAAAGTTGAGGTAATTCTTATTTGATAAGAATACCTAGTTGGTCTTAGGGTTGATAACAGTTTTAACACACAAATTGAAATTATTTGATAAGGCTTAATGGAATGGTTGATATTTACTTTCAAGGTGTCTTGAAAGAATAACATTTGAAGAACATAATTCCTATTGAATAGAAGTACTACACATAAGATTTAGTGTTCTAGGGTTCACTATAGCTCTATCATAATCAAAGATTAGTTATAAGGTGGATCATAACAAAGAAACAAACTAAGATCCATCTAATACTTGTACAAATTGCTTGAATAAGATCATTCAAAGCAGTTGACCTTGCTGTCTAACATGTATAGCTATTTCTATAGTTGGCACAACATTTTTATCAAGCATAGGTAGTTACTTATACCGAGGCATAAGAGTTGGTGTGATGTTTATTTGATATGTTCTTTAAAAGAATTACTTTTAAATAACAAATACCTTAATGGATATTCTTATTACTTAAAGTGATGGTGACGAGGGTTAACTCGACAAATATCCTAAAACCTGGCGTCGGATGAACTCGAAGGTAAGATTAGTCGAAATAAGTGTATATCGAAAGTAAACTTGGGTGTAAAACCTGGCTTGCTTTCAATCTGCCCTACACCGTCCCCTCCTGGCCCCTATATATAGGTGGCCAGGTCTGGAGGATCGGGTAGGGTCCGATACAGATTACAATATCGACATACGGTAAGAACTCGTATCTCGACTATCATTACAATTGGGCCTAGCTTAACGGGCCTTCGGGGTACTCAACTAGCGGGCTCTATTAGCTATACCCTTGTCAGTAGCCCCTGAGATTCTACCAGAATTGCAGATTCAGGTTGAATCTCTAATCTTTAAATCTTCGACTTGATCAACTCTTCGACTTCTTCATATCTTCAAATCTTCGACTTGGTCTTTCGACTTACTTTCATGATAATATTTTGCAAGGGGTTTTGATGAACCAGCCTGACAACTCTGACGGATCAAGAGGTCAGTTAACTGCCGGAACAAATATTTGCCACCTACTTCAAATTCAATCCCCTTGGACTTGAGTTCGGGATACCGGTCAAACCCATTCTTTTGCCACATTTAGGACTTACAAAGAATGAGTCCCAGTGGCTCTCAGGGTACCCAGTGCGTCCACCAGGATTTTCTTTGCGTCGTAGACACGGATACATACCAGCAGAGCGCATCCATGTGCGTATACCAGGCCACACATGACAGATCCTGGGGTCTTACCTTCGTGATAAATCACGGCATTCGAGTTTCGTTGCGATAACATAACTCAAGAATCACATGTCGCAGTCAAATTTTGACTGAAAATATTTGGGTTATATAACCATAAGAACTCGCTCCCGATGGGAGTAACAATGTTTCATTGCGTACTCCTTCACTTCCCATGCTCTAGTGCTTGTCAATAAACATCGTCGGGTGCGCGTTCAGCACTCCCGATGGGAGTAGCCCCCGAGGCTATAGTCGAACAAAACTTTTTTCGAGTATAGCCTCAAATATAGTGTACTTCATCATCACGCTTCAACTCGAAATAGTTTAGCGATAAGTTTCGTCGGGTGCGCGTTCAGCGCTCCCGATGGTAGTAGCCCCCAAGGCTAAAGTCGAATGTTTGTCGGGTATAGTCTTCTAACTTGACTTTTGTATTGTCGGCGCCAACCTTATTTGCTCTTTTCTGTCATCTTTTTATTTGATAGTCGCCATATTTGATACTCGCCGATTATATGAATCTGTTGAATTGATCTCTAATCTTTCGTCCTCTTCATGATGTCAGTGGCCAAATTTAGCTATACGTCATCTTTACTGAGCGCGTACCATTTCATGGGTAGCGCAGTAATTTTTGTATTTCTCTGCCCGTTAGTGGGCTGCCGCTTCCGCTCCTTTCGCCACGTCTCAGCCCACGTTCCTTCTCCGAGAAGGTATATAAAGGGATAGTGGGGATTTGTACTGTTTACCAGCTCTTTCTCTCCGCCGCCGCCGCCATTGTCGATCTCTGCTTCCTTCTCCTCTCGTGCATAGTGTCGGGGGGATGACCCCCGGTAGGGTCAAGAGGCTAGAAAGATACAAGGGCTATGATTGACTTTTATGCCGGTTGACCAAGGGAAGGGCCTGGCCGGAATATAGGAGCATCGGCCAGGCCGGCATATATGTATATCCCGGCTGATGTCTGGATATGCCGGATTAACCGGAATACTAACTGGGGAGTGCCGGCATATACGATATGCCGGCCTATCTATTCTGTGTGTTGTGCAGGAGCAGGGGAGGCCGGATTACCCGACCTTCATAGGTCGTTGGTCCGGCATATATGTTCAGGATATGGCCAATGGTCATATCCGGGATACTTAAGTCAACCAAGGTGTCACATCGCTACAATCAAGAAAGAAAACATCCAAGCATGGTAGCAGGGTGATGGCAGGGTGCACAGTGGAGGTTACCTACCCTCACTGTGCACAAGTACAAGCTTACCTCAGAGTGGTAAGGTCACAGTCCTGGAAGTACAAGGTACAGCAAGGGGAGTCCCATCGAGAGCAATCAGGGAGAAAGTCATGGGCGTCTGCCCTCGACAGCAAGTCCTGTTTGGAGTGTAGTTGGTGTCTCCTGGTCTTCTATGACCGTTGTAACCCTGGCCACCACTATATAAGGTGGCACAGGGAGTTCTAGCAAAGGGTTGGAGGTTTGTTGGTAACTGAGTAGTCTTACACTTAGCAGTTCATCTTCCTCCTCTAGCAAAGAGCTTGGGAGCACCAGTGTTGTATACTCCATAGATCCAAGTATATAAAGCAAGTAGAGCAGGAGTAGGGGTGTTATCTCCTTACGAGAGCCCCGAACCTGGGTAGATCTGTGTTCCTTTGTGTCGGGCTCTTTAGCTCGTTCCCCTCTCCCGAATCCTCCAGCATCTAGTCGGCCCCCATTTAAGCCATCCTATGGCATATGTTGTTTCACCACGACGACATTTGGCGCCCACCGTGGGGCTGACCGATATGCTGGGCGGAGTGTTTATTCGGACGGGGTCTGTGATAGCAGCTTCAGGGGTGCGCGTGGTCTCTGGCCTCGTCCAGAGGCTAGGCTCGCTCAGCTTCGTCAGTGACAACGCTGGATGTCTCGGCGGCCGGCCGTTCCCCAGGGATGGCCGGATCATGTCTTTCGGTTCCCACGAGGTGTACGTGGGGACTGAGAGAGTTTGCAGGGAAAAGGTGCTGGTGGCGTCGGATCCTCCGTCACATCGATTGGCTCACGCTGGACGTAGCGCTCGCTCAGTAGAGTCGGCCGAGGTGAGGATGGCCGGCACATCAGCGCCGCCGGCAGACGGTGCCGGCAAGGCCGCAACAGCAGCAGCAGGAGATACTCCCCCGGAGCCGCCGAAGGCCAAGAGGTCGGCACGTCCTCCGTTGGAGCGTGTCGAGAACCTGGCCGGCACTTCCGCTGTGCCGGCAAGAGGTCAGGCGCTTCTTCCCGTCATCGAGCGACTCCTCGAGCCGGTGCGATCCGGCGATGATCCGGAGCAGACGAGGGAGGTCCTGGAAGGATCTCGTCAGGCCCTCGTCGACGAGGCCCTGGCCATGAACCAGGAGCGCGAACGGTTCAACTGGCAACTCCGTGAGTATGAGGTAGCCCATGGTTTTACTCCTGTAGTAACCCGGCCTAGCCGGATAGATGAGGTTAGAACTAGAGGCAGAGATCTTAACACTGAGCTAGGCAAAGATGCTAGGGCTAAGAGTCATACTGCAACTAGTACTGTGCCTAAGGTAATTTATAGCTCCCCAGTAAAGAACCTTAGAGCAGCAGCCGAGGTAGCTAAGGACTTAGCTAATTTGTCCGGCGAAGCACTGCATGAGCAGCAAGCCCGGCTTAACCATCTTTTGTCTGAAGCTACTAAGCAGCAGGAGGCCTTTAAGAAGGCAAACCCAGGTGCCGGGGCATCCCAGTACATTGCGTCGGTAGGAGGTGCCGGCGCTAGATCGAGGGGCGAGGCTTCGTCCCCGCATCCAAGTGCCCGGCGTGCCGGAAGTGTGACCTCTGGCCGCCGGGACAAGCAGATCCAAGTGTATGATCCGGCAATCGCCGGAAAGCAGGCAATAGTGCAGAAGAGTACCGGACAGGCTGACAAGTATGTCGGCAGCAAGAAGGCTGGCCAGAATGTGCCGGCCGGGCATGGGGCAGCGTCGGCCGGTGGTGGCCGGAGTAACAGTGCAGCCCGGCGTCAGCAGCAGGGCGCCGGAGGTGCAGTGCAGCAGCAAGGTGCAGGTCAACCGGGACATCGTGAAGATGATGGCAATTCCGCCCTTGTCAGGGCGGGATATCAGCAGCAGCATCAGCAAGGCCGGCATACTGAGCAGTATCAGCCGGAGCAGCAGCAGGAGAAAGTGATCGCGGGCCCAATTGCATCCTGGCTAGGACCTCGGTCCTTAGCAGCAAGTGATGCACGCTTCAAGCTGGACAGGATTCACCAAACGGAGTTGGTGGAGAGGCAAGGAGCTCCGGGTCCTATGTGCTTTGGACCCGGATCATGGGTGAGCCGGTGCCTTACT